>KN495289.1:1453-18052 GCA_000787155.1 Scartelaos histophorus
TCTCTCTCTCTCTCTCTCCTCTGCCTCTCTTTCTTTCTCCCTATTCTCTCGTTCTTTAGCTCTCATCTTCTCTGACTTCCCCTTTTCCTGCCTCTCCTCTTCCACCTCTTCCTCTTTCTCTCTCCCTTTCTCTCCACTCTCCATTCCCATAACTACCTCCTTCCATCACCACTCCTGCTCTTTTCTTTCTTTTTCTTTCTTTCTCCATCCCCCTCATTGCCTCATTGTCACTTTCTAACTCCCTCCCTTCTTTCCTCTCTCTGCCCTCTTTCTTTCCTCTCTCATTCCATCTCCCTCTCCTCCCTCCTTTCCTCTCTCGTTTCTCTCTCTACTCTAAAGACTCGAGACTGAAGTCGAGGAGAAGAAAGTAAAACACTCAATCACAGATTTTAAGTACAGTATTTAGTGACAGTGATGGGGCAGTCTGTCACTCAGGAGCGGTGGAAAAACTGCTTTTTGCCAAGAGTCTGTTTTTGCCAAGTTTAATGCTTTGGACTCATTTGTGAAGTAAATAACACTAAATAAGCTTACGGGCCTGAGTTAATCCAGAGGGAAGGCTGTCACAGAGAGTTAGGACGTAGTAATGCAGGTTTGTCGCACATGGAACATTCACTGACCCTGTGACCTGTACTGAAAATGTCTTTATATTATTAAAAATGTCTTTAAAATGTGAAAAACAGAAGTAATTCCTTTTTTAACACTTTGCAGTTCTCCAAAGTTATTCCTCGCTTACATAATTGTACACAGAGATGAGTTTATAAGCGAAACTTTCTTACGAATTTCAAAGACCAGAGTGGAGTTTTGCTGTGATGATGAAGCTGCAACGACTAGCATGCCAACAGCAAACTTCCTGATTCTCTGACCCAAAAAAAAGTATAGTTAGCTCATAGTTATGGACTTATTTTGATCTCAAGAGCGACTTGCACAGTGATATGGACGCACAATAAAGACATAAAAGTGCAACTTGTGTAACTTCTGATTGAGGGTCTGTCCAATACTTTTCTCCATGGAGACGTTATTGCTCTGTCTGGAATGTTTCTATCATCATGGACACCAAACTAGACTAAGTTACAGGTCAGATCTGTGGAGAGGGGACGCTGCTCAATCTGAATGCCGGTTTTTCTAGGTATTTTTGAGCTATATTAATAGCTGTAATTAAATAAATGTAAGGTAGAGCTGTTTAATGTCATACTGTGGAACATTCCAAACAGAGCAATGACATATGGGACAATGACGTATAAGGATTTTCAACAGGCAAATTTAAAAATTTTGTTTCTATTGGACCTTTTCAAATATTTGCAGTGTTAGATGCATAAATCTATATTTGACATACACATTATATTCGGCATTTTCAGTGTTTTTTATGTACATGAATTGGCTACAACCTTAAAAAATGCCATGTGGTGCAACCGAGAATGACCTTAAAATAGTTTTATTTTCTTAAACATGGTTGGAATATTAATAAGTTGTGAGTCAAATGAACATGATTTTGAGATTTGAAAAAATGGACACGCTCAGACAATATTTGTTTGAATATTATGGGGGAAATATCGATTCAAGAAAGATGAAATTTCATGTGGGACTAAAAACACTTCAGAAAATATGGCAAAAAAGAAAGAAAATAAATGTGATTAAATTTAGAGTCATTTAAAAGAAGTTTAAACATCATCAGTTAAGGGCGGACGGTCGCAACACATGAACATTTGACACTTTAAGGACAAAAAACATGCAGAATAATTCATGATTTCTGAAAAAAATTATTTGGTTCCATGCAGGTCAGAGGTACTACAGGTATGTGGGGAATTATTATGAAATTTGAAATTTGATTTTTAACCTTCTAAAGAAATTACAATTGGACACACATCATGTCCTTGATCCATATCCATAGAAACAAGAAGGTGAGGGACTCTATACTGAAAAGTTACACAGTGCCCCTTTAACATCCTATTCTTATTACATTCATTTTACTCAACAAACATTTACAATATTACTTTCTTCATTCAGCGTAGGGTATGCAGTTTGACAAAATTACTAGTTTTTACTTGTGATTATCGTTGCAGAATTAAACCCTATTCGCAAGGGATAAGTACAACCTGGGGACGCCTGGTAATTTGCAAATTACCGCTCCAATCTGTGTTACTTCGCACGGGATAAGCGAAGTCCGTAAATTACTCTTATTTTACTGACATTTACTGAGATTGAAAGAGAAAAGAAAGATAGAAAAGGCGCAACAGTAAGCACTGAGAGGTAGATTTGCACGGGACTAGTGTTATCACCGGACGTCTGTGTTTGACAAAATATTGTAGGTAATTTGCAGTGAAATTTTTACTTTACAAATTACAGACATGGCGCATTCACACGGGATTAAGATCTTAGGCATCCTCCGCAGTTATTACAAATCACCAAATGTCCACAGGTAAAACTAATCCCATGCGAATAGGGCTTTAGTAGACAATCAGTGTATGTCTTTTTGCCGAAATAAAACAGAAAAATAATTAAGGATATGAAATGGACTGAGTAAAAATGTGAATGTAATGCTTTTTTTTCCTCTTCATAGACTCAGAACAGGATGAAGCTGATGGCAGATAACTACGACGAGGATCATCTGAAGGTGGCAGCTCCAAACCCAGAGCCCCCAAACCACAAGCCCTCCCCAGACCAGGTCAGAACTCATGGACTAGACCCTCTGAAACTGGACTAAACTACAAAAAAAAAGCAATAGTGATGGGATTTATGGCTCTTTAATGTATAACCGATCCATGTATACAGTATATCATAGGTTTTACTCCTACACAACTTCACATGATGCTTGGAGACCATATTTCGCTTGGAATTTTCCACCTTATGGCTTTAACTTGTATATCTGGCCAAGCTAAGCATTTTTCTTGGATTTTCGGTCTAATTTATGAAGCGTTTCTATGTACAAATATGCTACCTATAGAATTTTATACATTAAGTTCAGATCTATAAAAAGACACAACTAAACATGAAAATTAACAGCCGTATTTAAAGCTGCACTGCATAACTTCTTAGCCGAGGGTCAGTCACCAGCTTGTTTTTATGAAGATGCTCCACAATATAACTTTACAAACACCATAAAAAGGTACTCAAATTCAGCATTATAGAAGATACAAACTGTTTACATTAAGGAGTCATGTCCCATCACTATGAAATAAATTATACGATATTTTTGGAATATTAAACCACAAACTTTCCAGGCTTCTAAACCTTGTAAAGCTGCTTCTGTTCTCACTAACTGTGTGCTCTCCCCGCCCTAACGCTGCGCCGGGCTGAACTAACCAATAGGACGATGAGGAGGGCATTTGGGCGTAGCCAATCAAATGCCTTTATTTCTCCCTCGAACCACACTTTTGTACAGACGGGTGAGCAGCACATTGTATCTGTGGGTCCAGTCATTGTGAACGTGATCAGACCTGTTAAGAAGCTTTATTTTCCCATCATGCACCTGTGGCGGCTTCAGTCCTGATCAGGCTCTCATCTGTCAATCACTTTCATTTAAATCAAGAACATTTTCTACATTGTGTTCCCGTGCACTCCCTTTTATATATTTGTATTTTTGATTTTGAAATCTTCAAAATGTTTTAAAGCAGTTTGACCTTTTGTATTTGTTGCTATTAGAAATTTCTGAAAATATTTTTTATTTTTTTCATACATTTTCAACAGAAATTTGGGGGGCCAGGGCAAGAAGCCTGACATGCGCCTTCCTAGACTCAGACAAACTATATTGATCCACAAGGGAAATTATTTGGACACAGTAGCTCACACATCACAATATAATATAATTACAAATTTTTGAATAGAAAAAGGGTCTAATTCTGGGCTCCTTAATCCCTGGACCCCAGGACAAAAGACCTCTGTGTCCGCCCAGTCTACTGCACTAATTCCTGAATTATTGATAATTATGCTTAAAAGCTTTTAGAAGTCGAGTTTACATAATATATCTGCTTTATTTAGAAAAAAAATCATTAAATTGATTTTAGTAAAAGTATAAATAATGGCCTCTCCAACAATCTGAAATTTTATAAACATTGAGTTTTTAATTAATTAATTAATTATTATTATTATTACAATTTCTCATATAAAGTTGCCATTGGAAATTTACAGGGTTTTTTTTTCTTTTTCTGCCTGTTTTTTTGCACTTCTACTTCAAGAGGACTATGAAACTTTTTGGCTGGAGGTCTGTCATCTGTTTGTTTCTATGGAGATGTCATTCCTTTGCCTGGAATGTTCCACAGTATGACATTAAACAGCTCTACCTTACCTATTTATTAAATTACAGGTGGTTTTAGAGCTCTTAGAAAAAGATTCTAACTGTGAGCGGTGTCGCCTCTCCTCAGTTCGGACCTGTAACTTGGTCTGGTTTGGTTTCCATGACGATAGAAAGGTTTAATACCATACTGTAAAACATTCCAGACTAAGCAATAACATCTAACTGGAGAAACGCATTATAACATGTTAAAAAGATCTTAAAACTTGACTTTGAAAAGCAAGTCCCTTTACCCCACGCCTAACCCTACACATGTTTTCATAAAGTTTCTCTAAATAAAACTCTTAATTACCCCCCGTCCCCTTCAGCCCAGCTCCTCTGGTCACAGCTGAATTCACTCGTCATAGGACATTTCATAGAACATTTCATAGGAACAGTTGGTACTTGACTCCAGTTCTCCCTCTCCACAGCAGCACCCACAGGAGAGCCATACCCGCCCCCTTTACCGCCCCACTTTTACGATATTTGTGTTTTTATCGTCCGCTGGGTGCAACTTGGAGCAGTGACAAAGTTAGAGAAATAAGGACTTTAATAGCCAGAAGTCGTTAAATGTCGAATGTATCCATAAAATTCATAAAACAGACTGAAAGAATGAATGAAAGTACGATTAAAAAGGGTGTATTAAAATTATATGATTTTTGTATTGGCCTATTAAACCTGTTTGTATCCTCATCGTCTATAAACATGAACCACTTAAACTGACAAATAAAGTATAACAATAATAATAAGAATGTTATTGCTTTGTCTAGATCAAACCAGATCGAATTAAAGGTCAGATCTGTGGAGAGGCAACCCCGCTCACAGTCAGAATGTCTGTTTTTCTAGGGATTTTTGAGCTATAAAACTATATGTAGTTGCATAAATGTAAAGTAGAGATGTTTAATGTCATATTGAGGAACATTCCAAGGAGAGCAGTGACTTTTCCATAGAAACAAGAAGGTGACGGACCCCCAACCATACAGTACACCGTGCACCTAAATAGATTTGATACTCACTACTGATTCCAATACTGTCATGACAATAAAAAAAAAAAAAGAATGTGATTTTCAACATTAAATCCCAGTACTTTCTTTTCAATTCCCATGTGCTCTTATATGTGTGTAATCCTTCAGTGGTCCAGGTCGGTTCCATAGTGTCCATGGACGTATACTAGTCTATGTGCTCTTATACTTGTTCTGATACTGCTCAAGATCGTTCTAAAGACATTCAGGAAAGGTTTATTTCTGTCCTGAGAATGTTATTTTTTTAGTACTGACACGTGCTCAAATGAGGATCTAGTTTCAATACTAGTTTTAGTATTGATTAACAGTGTTTAGGGGTTTTTATACTTTTAATAATGTTACAGTTTAGTGTACTGCTTTAATAGTTAGATACACAAAATGGACTCCTGTGAGGTCATGTTATAATGTTACTTCTTCAAAAACAGATCTGGAGTTGTGTTTTGTTTCATTCACATGTTTGTAAAATCCCTCAGTCGACCAGGTAGAATCCATGGCAAAAGGAGAAATTCAACTAGACTAAAGTTTATTTGGTTGAATACGTTTCACGGCTGTTTCTTCAGTTCTGGTGAGACGCTGGAGAACAATTCCTTATATCTGCCCGAAGGGAGGAACTAATTACAATGAAATTACTTAGAAACTAACACCCTGTTTGTTTACAATTTCTGTCTGTAGCTCAGCCTATTGAACTTGTCCTGAGGGGCCATAATTAGCATAAAAATACAGGCCCATAAGAAGTGTATAAGAACCCATAAGAAGCTCTGGGTCTGACCTGGCTCACCCTGTTGTTTTTCTAGTTTGTTTTGATTTGTGTTTGAGGATGGAGTTATAGATGGGAGAAAGATTGTGTCTGGGGCCTCCATTTCTGTTTAAGGAAGAATTCTCTTTCTTAACAAAAAAATAGCCTCTTTAGCTCCCTTCTCAAATCAGTTCTTTTCTCTGGCTAAGATCTGTACCTCACTGATCTCAAAGGAGTGTCCCATGGCTTAAAGTGTTCATTGGTTGAGGTCAAATTGAGGTAGGTTGTAGGTCAAATTCAATTTCTTTCTTTCATACATGTTTGAGTAATGCTTTAGTATTAGTCTGTCTCCATCTACAAAGCTCAGAATGCTCTGTTCCACCTTGTGATGTCATGAAGTGTTTTGACATTAACAGTTACCCTTTAGTTCAGTGGAGATTGGCGATTCAAGGTCTAAACTCAAACAAATGATTCTAGTGAAGGTGTATGAAATTTAAAAGCACAGTGGAGCATGTCTTGTATTGCCACATGACATCACAAGGTGGAACCGTTTTTGTTTTGTTTGTTTTTTTTCACTTGAGAGAAAAACTCAGCCTATATTTGCCTAGTTTTGTGTGTTAAACATGTGTGAATGAAACAAAACACAACTCTAGGTCTGTTTGTGATGAGGAAATAACATTATAAAATATCTGAAAATAGTGTAATATGGACTCTTTAATACAGTAGTGATCACTGTAAACATACTTATTACATTACACAACTCATAAAACCATGGGATTCTGTCTATTTTGACATTTTTAGTGTAAACGTGCCCCTAATAACAACAGTATTATATATACATACCAAAAGTCTGTACAAACAATGTGAAGAGACTGTGTTTTTACCTCCGCTGCAGCTGTGTCTCTGTGGGGCTGTTTCATTGTACAGTGACTTTGTGGAAGCCAGTCAGTAGAGGCCCGTAATAAATACACAAACGAACACGCACACACAAATGATGGGTTTCTGGGCTTTTGGTGTGATGTTACATTGACTTGCGTTTCCTGGAGGCTAACGCTAACTAAAGAGTCCATATGATGCTATTTTCTTTATTTTTCTACGTTATAATGTTTCTTCATCACAAACATTCCTGGAGTTGTGTTTTGTTTCGTTCACATATGTTTAACACTTAAATCCTCTGTTCCACCTTGTGATGTCATCTGGTAATACAGGTAGTGCTCCACTGTGTTGTTAAACTCCACACACCTTCGCTAGAATCATTTGGATGATTTCAGCTCTGGAATCGCCGATCTCTACTGAAAGAAAGCTGTTAACTTGAAAACTGCTCTCCATGACATCACAAGGTGGAACAGAGCGTTTTGAGCTTTGGAGATGTAGACAGCCTAAAAATAAAGGGTTATGAAACAAAACACAAATCCAGTTTTTGAGGAGGTAACAACATTCTAAAACTACTTTAAGATCACAACAGGGAATTTTGCGTAATATCGGATCTTTAAATCACTTTGTTAATCTAATAATAATGTTTTTCATAAATGGGACCTGATTTTTGTTCAAATCAGAGAGACAGGTCCCCCCTATATAAGTGTGTGTACAGATTTCTGTCCTCTCAGTGTGATAAATTCTCGTGCACAGCAGTAGTAGTAAAAGGATATGACCTCTGGGATTCATCCGTCTTCAGGGCTCTGGGAATGAACTCACAAAACTTACATTTGTAGAAATCGAGGAAACAAATGTCCAACGCGTTTTAGCTTTTCTTTAACTGTCTGTAACTGATTTTTGTTCGTGTAGTTGAGGAAAAGCTGTCTTGCCCCGCTACAGATATATTGTATAAGCAGCTGTTGAGGTCAAAAATCTGCTGTATACTGTCTGTGTTTAATTATAAAGCAGTTAACCGTCTGGGAACCTGAAAGTGCACTATTAGCATGCCAATAGTTGTCTCTGAGACTTTTAAAAAGTTCTTATAAACTCATCACAGTGAATAATTAGGATGTTGAGAATGCGCAAAGTAAGTGAAGAATTACTTTGGACGACTGTAAACCATTTAAAATGAAAATGAATATTTCCATTTTTTCCCAATTTTTAAGCTGTAAAACTCAGGTAGAGCTTCTTCGAGAGCATGTTAGTACATACATTACATACATACATACATACATTACAGCATCCCTCAAAATTTGATAAAATACATAATTTTCCACTATATATAAAAGAATATGTGAGGTTTTCTCTTTAGGTTTATATGTTAAAAAAATTAATTCTCATGGGATTAATACAATGAAATATCTAATGTGAAGTCGATTTAAAACTTCACAGACTGTATAAGGATCAATGATGTATAAGGATTTTCAACAAGCAAATTTTAAAATGTAGTTTCTATTGAACTTTTTCAAATTTTATAATGTATTTTTTTATAATGTCTGGTGTGTATAATTCAAAGTTTGACATTTATACTAAGCATTTTTTGTGTTTTTTTATGTACATAAATTGGCTACGACCTTAAAAAATGTCATGTGGTGCGACCAAGAAGAAATCCAAATCCAAATCCACTTTTTTTTCTATAGCACATTTTACAAATTAAGCAATTTACAAAGTGCTGCACAAACATCAGAAAATGAAGACAACAGAAAGGTAAAATGCAACAAATTTGGTCATATCAGTCCTAAAACAATAAAACCATTCAAATCAAATAAGAGCAAAACCATACAAATAATACAATAGCAGCAAATAAGTAAAATAGATAAAAGAAATAAAATATGTAAAATGAATAAAAGACACAGAGGACCACACAACTCACCTCGCGTTAAAAGCCACACAATAAAAGTGGGTCTTAAGATGACTTAAAACACTCCACTAATAACCTTAAAATAGTTTTGTTTTTTTTCTAAAACATGGTTAGAACATGAAAACATGAGATTTGAAAAATTTAGATTTGTTTGAATATTATGGGGGAAATATCGATTCAAGAAAGCTGAAATTTCATGTGGGGTTAAAACACTTCAGAAAATCTGCCAAAAAAGAAAGAAAATAAATGTGTTTAGAGTACAAACAAATATACAAACATTTCAAGACCAAATTGATGAGGCTCACTGTGGCGGGTACAGACAGAGGGATGACTCTTTTCTAATGGAAGACAACGGGAGCCAGGGCCAGAAGAGCCAGACTTCCTATTTGGAATTATTATACAGTCTGTGGTTTTCTTTCTTGCTTGTTCTCATAATCATAATGCCATAATCAATATACTGTGCTAATTTAGTCAAATTTACCAAAAATAAATAAAATGGGCACTGCAGCCCACGGTAATTAACTATACTTTAGCATTTAGTGTCACAGTATATTGATATTGCATTAGTTTTAATTCTTTCAATACTTCCCATACTGTAGTTTCTGTGTGTGGAAGTGTAGTAAGTGACTGACGTTTTCAGGCTGATTTTAAGGCCATGTTTGGTCTATAGTCTGTTCTGGGGCTGCAGGGTTAATCACATCTGCAGTTTTTAAAGAACTTGTCTCATTCTGCATAAAACCTGCTGTAGTTTAGATCTGCACAAACATGTTCTGAATCAAGAGTCTTGTATTAGTCTGTCAGTTCAGATTTAATTTTTTTGTCAATAATAATGTCCGGAATGATGTATTTTTGGGGTCAGTATTTTCCATGTGTACATTTCCTTTGCAGTACTGGGAAGTTTTTGGTTGTTTTTGGCTATATGAGCAGTTTTTAAGTCGTAAAAGGTTGAATTAATGATTTCTATGGTGCTTTACAGATGCAAACTAAGTATCAAAGTGTCTCATTCTGTTGTTTATTTATTGCATATTGTACCTTTAGAATAGTTTGTGGTTTAAATCTGCTCTTGGGTTTTTGTGTTATTATTAAGACTTTAATTTAAAACATAAACCGCAAAACTAATCACATAAATCAGATAGTTTTCCCAAATGGTTCAGTTTTGTTCTGTCCTTGGCCTGTGTGTGTGTGTGTGTGTGTGTGTGTGCTGAGTGACGATGACCACAGCCCCACAGTGCAGACAGATCCAGCAGAGTTTATATGCCCTTTCCCCCTCACACTTCCAGGCTCCTTCATGTGCTTCCTCTGCCCTTAAATCTGCCCTTCTCCGGGGATGGGGGTCTTATCTGGGCCTCTCCTGGGGGGTCCGACCCTCGTCACCCTCCTAAATTCAAGTGTCAAAGTGCAGATGGTTTTTGAATCTTCTCCTTTTGTTCCCAGACACACCTCGGTACCACATGCTAACGCTACAACCCTGCATATTTTGGAAGTTCTCCATTCCATACGCTTTCACTAGAATAATTTGGATGAACTCAGCCAAATAATTGCCAATTTAACTTGTAAACTGAGCGCTTCGTGACATCACAAGGTGCAGCAGAGCGTTTTGAGCTTTGGAGATGTAGACAGACTAATAATAAATGGTTACTCAGACATGTGTGAATGAAACAAAACACAACTTTAGCTATGGTTTTGGTGAAATAACATTATAACATGGCTTAAACCTCACAAGAGTCAATTTAGTGTAATATAGGACCTTGAAACAAACCTTTACTTTCTTTATCATTGTACCCATTGAATCACCTCGGTCTGTCTCCAACAAATCCTCTCTTGTCATCTTTCAGTACAGAATCATCTTCCATAATCACATGTTTTATCTCACTTCTTTGTTCATAATGTTTGTCTTTTTATTTTCGTGTCCATATGCAGCAAAAACTGGAGGGGTAAAATTTCAGGGTAAAATTTTGCGGAGTTGTTTTTAACACAGAAAGTTTTATTTTATTTGTTTGAAAGTTAAATGGGGGTTCGAGTTGGGGTTATTTGCCAGATGCCAGATATATGGTTGAAGTAAAGTCAACTTTCCTTAGAGTTAATTTGGCACCTCCCACCCACCACTGCAAACTCCTATGAGAAAAGATCAGTTTGAACCAGTTTTGTACATAATTTCATCTTAAATTAACTTCAAGTGTAAAAATAAAATATATCTGCGTGTTGTTTAGCTAAGATAGCTCTACAAAGTGTTATTCGTTTACTCTTAAGACTTTTTTATTTTGGGGTTAAATGGAAACTTTGATCCAGTGTTACTTTATTAACATGTCCAAAAACATTAAATTAACTCTAGAACAAATTGGACTCATATAAACCCTGAGAAAATGTTAAAATTGATTCTGTCAGAGTCAGTTTTAACACTCCACTTTTTGCTGTGTGTTTTTGTATCCTCCTCGTTCTTCCCACTGACTCGTCCTCTCCTTGTCCCTCAGATCCTCTCCACTCTCCTGGATCTCAATCAAAACCGCAGCAAACTGAAGCTGTACATCAGTCACCTGACCTCTCTGTGTCAGGAGCGAGACCCAATCATCTTGCAGGACTTTGCCCCGCCCCCTTCCTATCACCGCTCTGACTCCGCCTCCTGGCACTCCCAGGTCCACAGCATGACGCACGAACAGGTGAGGCACACAGCTCGCGGCATCTGTGTCTGTGGTTTGTGAGTAAAAACAGTTTGTCTGACACTACAGGAACCTCCAGTTTACATTAAAGCAGCAACAGGTAGTGCAAACAGGTATCGCTTTCCATTTTAACATCCAACAGCCCCTCAAATTAGGTTGGAGTTCTAATTTTTCAGCGTGAGATAACAGGAAAACAGGAAATAAGCACGTGCTGTCAAAATAAACTTCCGATGCCCTTTCAAAGTACATTCTCTAAAACCACTACAGTCATGTAAACAGCGCGTCTCGCATCAGGAGCTCGGGGAAAGACTCGTGACGGACTACGGAAAGTTGACAGCTGTAGACTATAAATATAAAACACTTTACGACGTGAAACAGCAACTTTACAAGAACAACTTCTGGAGGAAAAGGAGCATGGATCAGACAAGCAAAGTGAAATGGTGAGTAGCTGCATTACGGCTCGTTATCTCTGCAAAGCACCGTCTGTTTTATTGTCAACGTTTGTTTTGTGATTTAAAACAAAATTAATCCAATCAACGACTACATAAGCAATGTAAAAGTAAAGTGGCGCTTTTAAAAGTATTTGCGTATGCTGCTCTGCTTACGTTACGCGCTGCTGACGCTCCTGGTGTAAATTCTAGGTAACATGACTGACTGTACCAGGAATAATAAAAGTCTGCACACTGTTTCACAGCACCAACGTATCAGAGTGCAATACAGAACAGGTGTAGGGGGTGGGGTATATATACATCAGGAGACAATCCTCAGGCACAAGGGGGCATACTAACCCAACTTTTGTCTACAATCAAAAAATAGTAAAAAACCTTACAAAAGTCTTCAATCAGTCTATGCTGTATACAAATTGACATTCATACACTTGTTCATTCAAAATATAAGTCACAAGGAAACATTCAGAGCTTGAAGAATAACCAGAATATCCAAACCTGTAATATACGACCAAGGCATTGACAACATGTCAAGAAAAGTACACAAATGGTTTTGTATCAAACCATTTGATTATACAACAGAAAAACTTTGCACATCCCGCTTTAGGAGAGGGCATTCACACCACTGTATTTCTTGCAGCACCACTGATTTTATTTACAAAGTTCAACATTTCAGCTCTTCACCTTCATCAAGCAAATTCTGACATTTGACCTTTCCTTCAGTGCCACTGGGGCATCTCCAGATCTTGAGCTACTCTCGGTCAGGACCATCTTAGCTGGAGGATTTGGCCTAGGATGGATTTGCATGTTTTGGGTTGATGCGGGAAACTGTATTAGTGGCGCTGAATACTAAACCTGGGCCAAACGTACCAGCATCTGAACTGAGGTGGAAACATTGGTGTTAATTAATCGCACAAGAATTATTTTTGGGACAGAAATGAAATGACAAATCCCAGATAATATAAGCGTATTTTCTCAGATTTCTCTTACACTCGTCCTAAACCTGAGCCCTTTGACTTGCTGACATAAACTGTACACTGTGTGCTTGTTTGTGGGGAGGTGCTGGAGCCGGCGCAGGTGAAGATTTTGACACGACTAAAAAGGTTTGCTCCCCAGTCACCTGTCGACAGGAGTAAGACCGCAGCTCCCCGGTCACCTGTCGCGCCTGTCAGCCGTCAGATCAGATGATGTGAGAGTCCAGCTCCGGCAGAGGCAGAAGGTTCAGTTCTTCAGCGGAGTACAGAGAGAAGGCTGTTTATTTTACTGTGTGAGAAGTTGTCTGCTGAGAGAGGAGGAGATCATGAGGAAAGGAGAGAGAAAGAGAGAGGCGGAGGAAAAAGATGAGCTTGTAATAAAGAAATGGATTTAGCCTATTCAATCCTGGACCTAGAATTGAAAGATTTGGGCAAAATGAGAGAAGAAATTAATGAGAAAGACGAAGGAAGAAAGGAGGATGTGGAAAGAGAGGAAGAGATAACAGTGAGCTTCCTCGACACAAGTTTTGAGGAAAATGTATAACTATTATCGTTCTTATAGCGATTAGATTTCCAGTTTTTAACCCAACGCAAGAGAAAGCTGGAATATGGGTTTAATACCGTGATGAGAAACATTTCAGGCAAAGCAATTCATCTTCATAGGGTCAAGCAGGTGGCAATTTACCAAAAAAACAAAATCTGGGCTCTATAAATCATGGAGAAACAGTTAAGAAAATATATTGGATTGGTATGTAGTATTTTTCCTAGTTGCTATAAGTATTAATCTATTCACCGTGATGGAAGTGTGGGCGTTTTGCTTGTTTTTTTATGTAAATTTATATTATGTTTACTCACTGAAGGCTGGCAGCGCTCAAAAATGTGAATTAATAAAAATAGATTCAAAAACACTCTCTGGCTTCCACATTAGCCCGTGCACAGTACTGCCACTCGAGTACATGTGGTATAGATTGGCCTATGGAAACTGGAGTCTCCCTCCCACTGCGCTCTGAGCTGTGGGACGCTCTGTGGTCAGCTGCACCAGGACATGTTTCTTACAGCCCTGCTCTAGTTTAACTCATGTGAAAGTACTTTACGATGTTCACATTATGGGAAAGTGTTTAGGATAAGCAGCTATGAATACACTTAAAAGGTGGACTGCGTAGCTTTTAGGTTGGGGGTCCTTCACCTGCTTGTTTCTATGGATAATACGTCATTGCTCTGTTTCAAATGTTCCACAGTGTGACTTTAAACAGCTCAAACTTAGATTTATTCAATTACAGGTGGTTTTATAGCTCAAAAAACATACTATGAAACATTCCAGGCAAATCAAGAACATCTCTACGGAGAATTTGAAATGTATGGTTATTTATTGATGATATGATGAGATTTGAGACATAAAAGGTTGAATTAATAACTTATAGTAAAAGGAGAGTGGAGTAAGCTTATGTCAAAATGGTTTTGACCTATTCAAATCCTGGATCTAGAGTTTAAGAGATTTCAGGAAAATGAGAGAGGAAATTAAAGATGAGGAGAGAGAAGAGGAGGTGAGAGGAGAGGGAGGAGAAAGAGAGACAGGAGAAGGAGAGAAAGGGAAGTGAGAGGAGAGACAGGAGGAGAAAGAAAGACAGGAGGAAGTGAGAGGAGGGAGGAAGAGGAGGAGAGGGACAAGGAGGTGAGAGGAGAGGCAGGAGAGAATGGAGGAAGTGGGCGAAGAGAGAATAAAGAAAGAGAAGGAGGTGAGAAGGGGGGAGAAGAGAAAAGGAAGAGTGAGCAACTGGGAAATGTGTGTTTATTTATTGACTATATGATGAGATTTGAGATATAAAAGTCTGCATTAATAACTTGTATGTATATGTATGTATGTAAAAGTACTAAAGAGTCTCATTCTGCCATTTATTTATTGCAGCTTGTGGTTTTTAACATTATAGAACAATTAGAACAATTTTCGTGGTTTAAAACTGTCTTGAGTTTTTCTGTTTTTCAGTGGAATACATTTGTTTCAATATAATAATTAACTGACTTCCTGATCAAAACTGTAGAACTTAATAGGAAGTAGATTTTATATTTCTTGTTTTTTAAGTTGAAAATTTGTTTTGTGGCATTTTGGAATCTCACTGTTTTGAGCCTCTCTCTGCAGCCCATGTTTCTATATAATTATTAACACCTCTGCAGAAACCCACCCAGATACGAGTAGAAACTCTGCACAGAAATGCTCAGATTAAATGGAATTTGAACCCACAACCTTATAACTGCTAGCATGCCACCGAACCGCCTAAAATAGCTTAACATTTTGTACAACCGTAACGTTCCTCGCACCTCAAATTTAAAATACGACGGGACATTTGAGGGCGTGGCGTCGAAAGGTTAGTTCACTGGACACCTCACAGAAGCCCACTGTCTGTAAGGTTAACAAGTCCTCCCATTATGACTGTGGCTTCCTCTGTGCCTGCTTGTGTGCCTCTGGGCCTAACATGCTATTTCGGTCTGATTCTAATGACTTCGGTGAGTGCCAGGCATTTGGGCGCAGCCAAGTGGAGGCGTTTCAAACACAGTGACCGCAGGATGCAGCTGGCTCAGGGACCCGGGGCAGAGGGGCGGAGGAGAGGGTGAGGGCAGAGAGGGTGAGGGCATGTGGAGGAGGAGAGAGAGAGTGTGAGAGCAGTGGAGGAGAAGGTGATGGAGGAGATGGTGAAGACGGGTGAGGGCAGGTGATGGAGGAGAGGGCCAGGGCTGGTAACGGAGAAAAGGATGAGGAGAGGGTGATGGAGGAGGGTGAGGGTGGGCGATGAAGAAAAGGGTGATGGAGGAGAGGGTCAGGGCGGGTGACGGAGGAGAGGGTCAGGACGGGCGATAGTGGAGAGGGTGATGGATGAGAGGGTGAGGGTGGGTTGTGGCGAAGAGGGTGATGAAGGAGAGGTTCAGGACAGGGGATGGAGGAGAGGGTGAGGGTGGATGATGGAGGAGAGGGTGAGGGTGGGTGATGGAGGAGAGGGTGAGGGTGGATGATGGAGGAGAGGGTCAGGACAGGTGATGGAGGAAGGCGTCGGGTCAGGGCGGACAGTTGTGGAGAGGGTAATGGAGGAGCGGGTGAGGGTGATGGAGTAGAGCTCGATGGAGGAAAGGATGAGGAGCGGGTGATGAAAAAAAGAGTGATAGAGGAGAGAGTCAGGGCAGGTGATGGAGGACAGAGTGAGGGTGGATGAAGAGGGTGATGGAGGAGAGGGCCAGGATGGGTGATGGAGGAGAGGGCCAGGATGGGTGATGGAGGAGATGGTCAGGACAGGCGATGGAGGAGAGGGTGAGGGTGGTCGATGGAGGACAGGGCCAGGATGGGCGATGGACGAGAGGGTGAGGGTGGAGAGGGTGAAGGTTGACTGTGGAGAAGAGAGTGATGAAGGAGAGGGTCGGGACAGGCGATGGAGGAGAGGGTGTGGGCGGGTTATAGAGGAGAGGGTGAGGGTGGAGAGGGTGATGGAGGAAGGGTGAAGACGAGTGATGGAGGAGAGTGTGAGGGCAGGTGATGGAGGAGAGTGTGAGGGCGTTTGATGGTGGAGAGGGTTATGGAGAAGAGGTTCAGGGCAGGTGATGCAGGAGAGACTTGATGGTGGAGAAGAGGGTGATGGAGGAGATTGTGAGGGCGGAGAGGGTTAGGGCTAGTCAGGGCGGGGTAGGTGATGGAGGAAAGTGTGATAGAGGAGGGTCAGGATGGGTAATGGAGGAA
>KN495289.1:20093-33318 GCA_000787155.1 Scartelaos histophorus
GCAGGAAGGGCCTACAGCTGTATGACTTTTTGTGTGATTGACGTTTACAGCGACGTCAGCTCCTTTTTCCTTTATGAAGTCGTTTTCATAGACTGTATATATGAATGGACATAGCTCAGAGGAAGTGCTCCTGGAGGCTCTCCCGGCTCCTTCTTACTCTGGCTCCCATTGACTTACATTAGGATCTTGCCGCTCTTCTTTCTATACCTGCTGCAGTGGTCTCATCATCTTGGTCTCAAAATGTTCTTATTAACCCCGCTCTACATGATCCTGAACTGTTTTGTTGCTATTTTGTTAGTTAAAAAATCCTATTCATAACATAGAGCCTGGCTTCAGATTCGCTGTAGCAGTAACCATGAAGCATTGTAAGCCTCATTTGAGCGGTGCTGAACATTATGGGTGATGTCAAACTTGCTTAGTCCACTTCTTTTACACAGTTTATGGTCGTTTTAGATGAATATTGCGATTTCAAATGTCCAAATTCTGACATAATGATCCACGGACGTCATAGATTATAACTATATAGCAAACGCAAGCGCAATATTTCTTCTTTAACAGTTGTATCCAAATCCACTTTATTTATCGAGCATGTTTTACAAACAAAGCAGTTTCCAAAGTGCTGCACAGAGAGCATAAAATAAAGACAACAAAAAGGTAAATTGCTCAAATTTGGTCCAGTCCTAAAACAATAAAACCAGTAAAATCAAATAAAAGCAAAACCATAAAAATCATAAAATAGCAGTAAATAACCAAAATAAATAAAACACATACAGGGTTTTTGCTTTCATGCAATCTTCCCGCTACCCTTGCTAATGAGTGCACTGCGTCGCCATGGTAACTGCTGAACATTCTGCAATAGACATACTTAAAGAACACCCCCTCTAGAATCGCACTAGCAAAATGTCCGCCGTTGCTTGCAGTTTGAGTATTTTTCAAGTAATAACAATCCCACTTGAGGCTACATTTTCCATCACAAATATGCAAGTATCAAACATTTTATTTAAAACGTGCTTCACTGACTGTACCTGCGTCACATTCTGCGGTTGCTCTGAAAAGTGAAGCAGCTCAAAAATGCCAAACGTTATTGTGAAGATTCATTTTAGTGTAATTTAATGGATGAAATGAATCTAAAAATACACAAAGAAAATGGTTCCTGGAAATCCAGCGTTTTAGCTCTGAACAGGAAGCTTGATTAACTGGGCAGGCAAACAAGCATCAATAAACACACAACTCCATATAAAAGATGATATTGCTTTGCCTGGAATGTTCCACAGTACAGCATTAAGTGTTTCTACCAACAAACAACTACAGATGCTTTTTTTATTTCAAAGATCTGCAGTTTAGTAGATCTGATCTGCGACTTGGCCTGGTGGCGTCTGCTTGTCTGCACGGAGATAAGTTTAATGCCGTACTGTCGAACTTTCTTGGCGAAGTAGTAACATCTCCATGGAAACAGGAGATCACGTACCCTTCACCATAATTACGTATCACACCTTTAACTATAAGATATTTAAAGGGCCCATATTACACTATTTTCTGATCTTATAATGTTGTTTCCTCATCACAAACAGACCTGAAGTTGTGTTTCGTTTCATTCACACATGTTTAACGCACAAACCCTGCAGATTTAGACTTTTTTATTCAAAGCACTCAGTTCCACCTTCTAATATCATGTGGTAATTCAGGAAGTACTCCACTGTTTTTAATTCAATTTGGACAATTTCAGACTTGCAATTGCCCATATCTACTTATAGGGCAACTAAACACCAGAATCACTTTTTTCTACTGATTAGCTGTGTGAATGGGTCTAAAATAGAAGTGTAGACCTATCGTTGGCTTTATTTTGGCAGTTTAGGGCGTATTTGCTAAAAATCAGACTTTTAGGTTCAAAGCCGAGTCTGTACTGGCCCCTTGAGGATCGATTATGGCCAGAACGTTTAAATTTCCGGGTTGGACAAAGGCGCCAGTGAGTCAGATGCAGGTTATTATGTGACAAACACAGCCACTCATGCTCTGTTTTAAAGCCTGAAGCCACCAGTCTGCGCCATGTTGGATTGTTGTGGTTGTCGAACGGCTGTCAATCATCGCTCCAGAACTCCCCCCAACCCCCCGGTATCGCCCACTCTGGAGGCTTACTAAGGGTAAAAGGAGCTGTTAAGTTAATACCTACAGCTTGATGTTACAAGGTGGAGCAGAGCATTTTAAACTAAAAATGTAGGATTACTCAAACATCTGTGAATGAAACGTAACACAATTCTGTATGTTTTTGAGGAGGTAACAACATTCTAACATGGCTTAAAGCGCCAAGAGTCAATTTCGTGTAATATAGGACCTTTAAGTAGAAGCCTGTCTATCTCAGGTTGTACTTTAGTGTTTCTCAAGTACATTTTTGCTGCTCCACTGACCTCCGGCCCTCCTGTCAGATCTTCACGCCTATGAATCTGTATCTGTTGACACTTTGCAGCTGATGTCATCAATCCAAACTTAAATCCAAACTTTATTTAACACAGTCTAACCGTAAGTGGCTGAATTAGTTCGCACTACAACAAGCAAGCTGACTTTTACTTGAAATAAATTACAGTTTCAAGCTTTTGTTGAAAATCAAACACCTAAACTGGATCACAAACACTCGTATTGATCACAGGCTTTTGAAAATGTGCTGTTTAAACCCATTTTCTATTTTTTTCTGGAGTCTTAAAATAGTTTTAGGTGTGTTTGCTAATATATGTACCCCAACTATATAACTTACTCCCAGCGTGATGTCTCTTCAAAGTCTACAAAATGTGAAATAAAAAAAAAACTGCACAGGTCTCACACAATAGCGCACAATAGAGCCTTCAGAACAGTGTTGTATTTTAAAGGGATTACGTGCCATTGGCTGAGCTCGACTTTTCTAAACTGTCCAAATTTTCTGTTCAGACCAAAACATTTCCTGGTGATTGACTGTTTCAAATCTTTTATGCTCCAACTCAAACACAAGAAAAGCCCATTCCAGCATATTTACAACTGTCCAAGTCAATACGCCGTAATTACACGCTTCAAATGGGCGCGTTTTACTGTGAATAATCTCCGGCGCAAAATGTGGAAAGAAAGACAATCTGGCTTTGGAAACGTCATTTCAATGTGTCCAGTGCAAAACGCAACACGGATTTGGTCTTGTTTAAACGAGTTAAGAAATTACTTTGGACTTGACATGTGGGTACGGTTTGATGGTCAGAGTTTGCACAAGTTCAGGGCTTTAGAGCGAATTTGGTGCTAGATTGCTGGCTTTATTCTTAGGTGATACATAGGCCTAGTGGATGTTAAAATTGGAGATTTGGTTGGTTTGTTATGATATGATACTAAATGATACAAACAATCCCAGGGGAGGAATTGCTGGATTTCAGGTGACAACAACATTCTATAGACCAGTAATATTTAGTTCAGATGGGAGCAGCTTAAGTTAATATTGTAAAAATCCAGATTTCTGTCGTAATATAGTGAGAGAAGATGCAGAGGTTGATGGTTCTGCTGGTTCTGCTGCAGCGGTGGAGATATGGTGAAGAAGCCTTATGACCTCTAACTGGAATACAACAGAGAGGAGTGGAGAGAGTGATTTGATGGGAAATAAAACGTCTCAAATTTTGGTGTTGCCAGATCAGGTTCAACATTTGTGAATTTACCTTTTGGATGTTTCATGGCAAAGTACAATGTAGTCAATAGGGAAATTTGTCTTTTCCCCTCCATCTCCAATCTGAAAACCACTAATTGATACTTTGCTGGGGGTGTTCAGCATTTATGTCTATGGTGGCATCATCAGCAGTAGGGCAGGGCATCATTATGAAGTTGCGGATACGATACATACATTGATAAAGTGCACTTTTGGTTCCATATTGATATATTTCAAATTGATTCAGTGCAGTTTAATAAAAGAATAAAGACAGTGATATTAAATAGAATTTGTTAAACCACTTCTTGTGCAAAGTTAACATGATACTCACCCATTTTAATCCTCAAAACAGTGAAAATGTCAAATGTGTTGCATAAACAAGTTTCCTTCCACTAAACAAGCAACAAAACTGTAGCACTGTAACAAAATAATTGAGTAAAATATACAAAAAAAAAACTCTTGGCGATGTATGAATACAGCAGTCCCCGATCTCAATACTGTTTCATCACATTAAACGATACGGTATATATACCCCGATTTACCCCTATTCAGTAGTTACCATGGTGACACAATGCATTAGCAAATATGGCCAAAAATTGCTGAAATAGCCTGACATCTCTAGAAAAAAATCCCAAATGGATGTAAACAACACATTTTCAGGAGCCTGGGATTAATACCAGCGTGTATGGCGTGTTTTATTTTAGGTGTTTCTAATGCTAGCTAGCTTGTGAGTGCAATTTTAATTCCAACTAAGTCATTTCTTTCTGGTCAGATCGAGTTAAATTCAAATAAGTTCAGATTAAAGTCTAAGTAAGCAGTAGGCAGAGCAGTGCCTATAGTCTGCCACCTGCTTACCTCCAGAGAGATCATATTATTTTCCATGGAATATTCCTTAGTATTTCATGAAACTTATCTCCATGGAGACCACACAAACACACGATATCAATTCATTATATTTACGCGGGTGAACGGCGCTGTCTAATGCCACAGTTATGTATCTTTCATTTCGTAAAGCGGCGAGTAGTTTGTTTTGGTTAAGTGTCAAGTCAAAAAAGTATAAGTTTCCTGCACGGTAGACTCATCTCCAAAATACATTCACTGAAACAAAACAAAAAACACCTGGAAACCAAAGCACATTATGACGGTCGGGTTTACAGATGAGTTTATCAGTGTTATTTCAGCCCTGTGCCCTCAAACTCCGCACTTTAATGAATAAGGGACGGTGGAAACAGGAAAAGGAGGATCACGTATTCAAACACACCGCTTCTTTACAGCACAAACATAACTACAGATAAAGAGGAGTATTATTGTATTGATATATTGGAAACAGAGGTGATAAAGAGGTTGTTTTTGCCATTCTGTCTTCCTGTCTTTCCGTCTCATGTCTCAGCTTCTCCTTTAATATCTCACAGCTGATAGAACTGTCTCGTACCTTGGCAATAAATGAAGACATTATAATGATAAAGAAATTGAATTGTAAACGTGGACTGTGTAACCCTTTCCAGCAAAGCGCCCTTACCGCCTTATCTCCATGCTGATGTTATTGCGATGGAATGTTCCGCAGTACAGCATTAAACATATCTATCTTCATGAAGGTTTTTGATGAATACAAAATCTCATTCAAAATAATCATACATTTTAGTCTGTAAAATTGTAGTATTTAGTATTACGCAAAGTTGTGTTTTGTTTCATTCACACGTCTCCAAAGCTCAAAATGTTCTGTTCCATCTTGTGATGTCATGAAGAGGTGATTTTTAAGGTAACTGCTACTTCTTCTTTTTTTTTTTAACATTAGTTCAGTAGAGATTGGCAATTCTAGACTTGAAATTATCCACATGATTTTTTTTGTAACATGGGAAGGTTCCAAACAACATTTGACTTTTAGGACATTTAGGTTTATGATATATATTTTTTAAGTTCAAGAGGCTGTCAGAGATTCATTCATGATTTCAGTTTTCTTCAAATTCAGACTCCTCATTTTGAAATGACTTGTAAACGTCTTGCCTTTTGATTTTGTCTGGTTTGTTGTTCCAAATAAATTTAGATATTTTCTTCTCTAAATATTGTAAAAATTATTTTTCTGGTAAAGGGAGAGACATCAACAGATAAACAAATTGATGTATTATCCAAATGATGAGAGGAGCACATGTTTAAGTAGTGCAGCATTATTAATCTGTCTCCAAATCAAAAGCTCAAAATGCTCTGTTCCACCTTAAAGTAGGTGCTTTTTTATCTGTTGTTCTGTAGAGATCAGCAATTCCAGGACTGAAATGGTCCAAATGATTCTAATGAATGCGCATGGAGTTTGAAAACACAATGGAGCAGATCCTGTATTACCACATGACATCACAAGGTGGAACATTTGTGTGTTAAACATGTACGAATGAAACAAAACACAACTCCGGGTCCTGGTTTGTTATGAGGAAACAACATTATAACATAGATTAGAATATAGCGTAACATGAGCCCTTTAAATGTACTCCATCGTGATATATTTCTTATTTTTTGTCTTGTTTTTTACCAGTATGAGCAGAGGTCAGATGCAGTTCACTCCTCTCTTCACCTTCACCTCCCTCTGGTCTTTCTCTCCGTCTGCAGTTCAAAATATCAGCCATTGTTGGGGCCCAGGTTACATTTCTTTCAGCAAGTTCAAATTGTTTTTACAGTTTTTCCCTTAATGGACTGATGATGACTTATTTAAACCATAACAGACTCACTGTAAAGCTGCATTGTGTAACTTTTCTGGTGGAGGGTCCATCAAATATGCAATGTAAGATATACACTTAGATCTTTCAGTGTTTTCCATCGGTTGTGTTAAGATTACGATGGCACAGATCATTTTGATTTATAATTTTTGATTGTTTAATTTCAATCAGTTTGTGGAATTTAAATGTTACTGACAATTTTTTACGCTCTGTGTAACTTTTCTGATGGAGGATCTGCCATCTGCCTCACCTGGCGGCATTAAACAAATATATCTTGTACTTATTCAATTACAGGTGTTTTTATTTCTCAAAACTACCACAAAAACATGTATTTTTACTGTAAGCGGGTCCACTTCTCCATAGATTTGACTTTTAACTTGCCCTGGTGATGTGGCCTAGCTTGTTGCCATTGGGAATATTAAACTATACTGTAGAAAATTCCAGGATAAAACATCTACATGGAGTCCAGCAGGTGGCGGACCCTCTACCAGAAACGTTACACAGTGCACCTTTTGCCAATATAGAGTCCAGGAGAAAATGTATCCCTTAAAAAGCAGACTTTGGTAGATGGTGGAGGAGAAGCTGGAGAGGTTGAGGTATCTGAAGGTTCTGCTGCTGCAGTGATTGAAACAGAAGAAAGAGGAGTGGAGAGAGGGAAATAATTTATGGGAAATAAAACGTATCATATTTTGCTGTTGCCAGTTGGGACTTGCAGTGTCAGTGCACCCGTCTGTTTCCTATGTTTATTTTTCCAGTCATTAGTTCGGCTCATAGTTATCCTCCAGGGGGCGCTTCATGTTTTACTTACTTTTATATTTCCTCTGACCTTACTTCTGTCTCTCTCACGTTGGTAATACATTTGTAAGTAGCTTTTGCCTTGATTATTTCGAAGTATGGAAATAAACTTTGTAATGGAGACAGGTTAATGGTCAGATCTGTGGAGAAGCAAGCCTGCACATGGAAGAATTCATGTTTTTAAAGTATTTTTGAGCTCTAAAACATCTGTAATTGAACAAATGCAAGAGAGATACACGTTTAATGCCCTATTGTGGAACACTCCAGGCAAATAAATAACATCTCCATGGTGACAAGCAAGTAGTGGACATCCACCTTAGAAGTTACATAAGGCAACTATAAACCATAATAGAAAGTTGTTTGCTCATCGAAAACTTACCTAGAGTTGTGTTTTGTTTCATTTACACATGTTGTCTACATTAGGGTGGTCCAAAAATGTAACCTTAACCATTTTTTTAGATTCCCCTGATTAGAACTCTGCATTTGGTTCCATATCTGGCCTAAATATTTGGGTCCAAATTTTATGCAAATGGATTAATATTTAGAGGTTGCTCAAGACACTGAAAATTGTCCAATATTATTACACAACAAAACCAAAATAAATAAGGAGTATTTGAATAATTTGTCATTTTATTCTGCAAACACAAACTGAAACTTGCATAAACATTACTTAGAAACTCCATAAAGTCCATAAAGAGCTACCTCTAAAACTTCTCCTTTTTCTTCTAAATTTCTACCTAAATCATCTTTTGGATGCTAAAACCTAACTTTACTTTTTACCATGCTTTGATGGACCACCCTAGTCTACATTTCCAAATCTCAAAATGCTCTGTTCCACTTTTTGATTTATTGGAGGTGTAGTTTTCAAGTTAACATCTGCATTTTACCTTATGTTCAGTAGAGATTGGCAATTCCAGGGCTGAAATTATCCATATGATTCTGGTAAAGGTGTATGGAGTTTAAAAACACAATGAAGCACTTCCTGTGTTACCACATAACATCACAAGGTGGAACAGAGTGAAGAATACTGCCTAAATTTGCAGGGTTTGTGTGTTAAACGTGTGTGAATGAAACAAAACACAACTCCATGTCTGTTTGTGATGAGGAAACAACATTAGAACAGATCAGAAATAGTGTAAAATGGGCCTTTTCACTGGTTAATCAATACAAAATGCAAGAACTCTGTGCATTTTAAATTTTAATATGTGCAGAGGTCAAAACTACAGCTTTAGCAAGTTTTTTACTGAAATAGACTCCATAGAGACCGCACATTGTCACCTCATAAATTGCACTTTTGCGCTTTGCTAATTGCGACCATTTGAATCTCCATTTCAATCCTTCACTTTGCTCTAGTTTGGAGTGCCCGGCTACTTTCCCTTCATTGTTCTCTCATAAATATTTTTAAACAAGTCATAGGACAGTCAGGCTGCCACTTAACAGCTCCCCAAAGTCCACCTTGTAAATATTAATACGTTCTTGGTGTCCATTCGCGCCATTGAGTGACCTATTAGCTGGAATTGCCGGAGTTAGGTTCAGGTCCACTTGCTCTGTGCTAGCTTTCCCCTGTGTTTTTAACCTGCTGGCTCCGCACTCTGCCCAGTCCTGCAGGAGCACTTCGGCCAGCTCGTATCCCCAACGCAGCTCGTTAGCCGCCACCGTTAGCCGCCGTCGTTAGCTTAGCCGGTCTTTTCTAAGCTCCAAAGCCCGCAACACAAGGAGGCGGGTACAGCGTCGCGGCCGTTTAAATGCTTTTGCAGATTGTAATTGTTTCACAGAGAGTTGGGACGTTTTAGTATTTTCCTTGCGTCCGGTCAAACTGAGGTCAGCTAAAGCCCTCAGGTGAAGCTGTCTGCGAATGTAGACAGCGTTATACAACAAAGCGACAACAGGAGTGACACCGGATTGAACTGGTTGAGACATTTAAAGGTGGACAGTGTTGTTTTTTCCAGTGTTTTGTTTGTCATCTGCTTGTGTTCATGGAATATTCTACTGTACACTGCAAAAAGCTTAAGATATAAACACTTAAATCTATCAGAAAATGACTTGAAAGTAGTGAAATTATTTTGCTGCATGGACATATCATTTTACTTGGCAGGTTATCTTAAAATAAACTACCTCTAGACTAGAATGAAGCAGTCTCAGAACTAGTAAGTTGATAATAAATCCAAAAACAAGATGAATAAACTGATAAAAGTTTTCAAATCTTGGTCAGATCAGAGACATTTGCAGTGTAATAGCATTAACATTAGCATTAAACATATTTGGGATGCTCTAATACAGATAGCGGTATTGAATATTGGCATCGATACTAGAAAATTATCTGTCCATGATATCGGTTAAGTTGATATCCTTTATTTCGACGTCATAAAACTTTTACTGGATGGTTTTGGCTTAGAACATCTCATAATGTTTGAACTTTTCTTCATACAAAGCTTTTCACTGGTTATTGAAGGATAAATAACAGTTATATAACAGAACTGGAGCTTTTGTGTAAAAAGTTGACTGCGGTTTAAGGAAATAAGTGCCATTTTCCGTCTCTACCATCTCTTTTATTGTTTAATATCGGGTATCGTCAGACATGCTGAAAGTCAAAGTACCAATATCGGTTTTCGGACTGAAAAGACTCAATCTGTGCATCCCTAAAACATATTTTTCTTGCATTTATTCAGTTACATATTACGTTTTTTTTTTAACTGTTGCATGTACTGGCAGATTTTGCGTCTTCGGAGACCGATAAAAGTTTAGGGTCATACTGTGCAACATTCCAAGCAAAGCAATAAGCAAAGTTACATCGTGCACCTTTTAAAAATTTGAGTTTCCGTTGATTGAATCTGAGCAGAATACCTGGTACAATGTTTAGCTATAAAAAAATAAAAATAAATGTTATGTCTGTGTTATCCTTCAGTTGTCCATTGAAGGGTCCATTGCGAAAGAAGTTGAAGGCTGAAGTACCTGGATGAGTGTCAAAACATATTCACATCATTTTTATTATTGAATTGAATCTTCTTTTGGTATTCTAAAACGATAGAAGAAACATCTGTGTGAGGTGAAGCTGGTCCAGGAGTCTCTTTTTGCTGCTTTACAATGAACTATGTGGTTTTTAGTCTTAGGACACGTAGTGAAAGATCGAGAATGAAATTTGAACCTGCGACCATCTTATTCTGTCCTTTTTAATTCAAATATTTCCTGAATTTAGAGTCAGAGATCTGTTATAAAGTTATTTTCTCATCACAAACAGACCTGGAGTTATGTTTTGTTTCATTCACTCATGTTTAACGCACAAATCCTGCAAACCTCTAACAGAAAACACTCTGTTCCACCTTGTGATATCATGTGGTAATACATGAAACTCTCTAATGTATTTTAGAACTCCATGCACCTTCACTAGAATCATATGGATAATTTTCACATTTTCAATACTAATCTCTATTGAATACAAGATAGAATGTTGCCGTTAACTGGGAAAAGACTGCTTCATGACATCACAAGGTGGAACAGAGCATTTTGAGCTCTGACGATGTAGATAGACTAATGATACACACACTTAAAGCTGTGTGAAAAAACAAAACACAACTCCAGGTATTGATTGATGAAGAAACAACATTATAAAATGGCTTAGAGCTCGCAAGAATTAATTTTGTGTAATATTGGACCTTTAATCTAGTAACAGAAATGGTGAAGTCCTATTTTAGGTCTAGTTTAGCCTTTGTTTCTGGTTGAGACCTACAACAGTCATGTTTTAGACCTGGTTTAGATCTTGTGGTACTCTAAAGGCCAAATGTGACATGTTTTAGAGTATGTGTGACTTTTATTGTGAAAATGACCCAATTATGAAACAGAAGACTGAATCCAGGGCAGTTATTATCAGCCTGAGTCCTGTAGAGGTATTTTCTGTGCTAAGGCATATCTTTGTTTACAGCTCGCTGCTGTGAGCCTCATAATCTCGGCCTCTATCTCTGCAAGTTGTTTTAGGGTTTGTTTGAAGACATGAACACAGATCTCATCTCTCCCTCCCTTGTGTCTTTTCTTTCTCACTCTTTACCTCCCTCCTCCCTCTTTTTCACTCATAGATCGTATACAGAAGTGGGCAAAGGACGTGTGATAGCATTCGGGTCCAGTCAAATGAAGCTCACGGGGCTAGCAATTATAGGAGTGAATTTGGGGCTGAGTGAATTAATTACCAACATGACAAAATAACATCAGGATCGTGTAGAACAGCTTAATACGAACATTTTACGACCAAAATAACAACGCTCACTGCAGCATTTACAGAGAGGGACAATTTTTCAGTTTAAAATCACTTCGATTGAGAATCAAAAGAGTTGGAATGTTCAAGGTTCTTTATTTGTCATTCAAGCATGCAAAAGAAACACATGACAGAACAAAATGCGTTCCTGAGACCCAGTGATTAAAATGGATAAGAACAATTTTAAATACGCAATATTAAAAGAATATTAAAGGCATAGTTTGGGTTTTTTGACATGAATCTGTATGTCATCCCCATCAGCAGTGTGGTGCATAAACACTGACTTACCCCCGACGGCCCCGTGAGCCGAGTTCTTGCTTGAGTTTGGTTTTGGTGCTTAGGAAAGTAGTCCGGCAAGTTGGCTGGGGTCACAAAAGTAAAGTGTCTTTCTTCTCAAAACAATATGTGTTCCAAAGAGACATTTGCATCACAAAACCGTTGTCGACGAAAAAGTCAAACCTTATAATCGCTTGGCGCTATTTTCTCTCTGTTCATTTTACTACGCTGCTGCAAGCTGAGAGCCGCACACGAATCCAACACGCTGTCGGTGGTAAGTCAGTGTTTATGCACCACACTGCTGACGGGGAGGACGCACAGATTCATGTCAAAAAACCCAAACTATCCCTTTAAGAGCATTTAGCAGGCCCCCTATGATCACTTTCTATTTAGTTTGGATTACCTGCATCCATTTATATGTATCGTCTATGCTTTCTCTTTCAGTTTGTGTCTCTCTTTCTCTTTTCCCAGCTCCTCTTTCACTCTAACCCCTCTCTCTATCTCCCTCGCCATCCCATCCCTCTCTTTGTGTCAGAGGGTCGTGTCTGAAGCTGCCGTCTCTGTTTGCCTCCCTCTCTATCGCTTTTTTCTCTCCCTCCCCTCCTATCTCTGCCTCCTCTCTCCCTCCCTTTCTTCGCTTTCAATTCTCGCTCATTCCCTCCACCCTCTCTCAGCATCTCTCTTCCATTCTCCCTCTACCTCCCATACTATCTGTTCCTCTCTTTCTCCCCTCCCTCTCTTTTCCCTCGCTCTGTCTGTGTCAGAGGGTCCTGTGTGATAAGCAGCTGTCTCTGTGTTTGTCTGTGAGGAACATTTCACAAGTGTGAGGTGTTTGTGTGCTCTCGTCTGATAAGAACCGAGATAAAGATCCATCACCCGAATGGAGCTTCACCCACTGCAGTAAAATCTGTATCTGAACACACATCTCTCTCTCCCTCTATCTCACACACACGTACGCACACACAAAGCCTTTGAATTTAAGTTGAGCTGCTACTGATGTTCAAAAGAAATCATTTGTTCCAGTTAGAGACGCTGTACCTGATGTTCTTAAAATGCGAAAAACACAAGTATTTCATTTAAAACATTGTGCAGTGCTCCAAACTTATTCCTCACTTACTTTATGCATTCTGAGCATCCGAATATCCAAGACCAGAGTGGAGTTTTGTCCTCATGGTAAATCTAATAATACTAACATGCGCTTCCTGATAATATTGTTCAACCTCAAGAGCTGCTTATACAATATATCTGTACTGTACATTTTGCTCAACAGGGACTTTTAAGATTGATTTGTCCTTTTTTGCATGTATGTCTATGCAAACATTACCAAATACAACCAACAAGGCTTTAAGGTAAGCATTTAAACATATTTTCAAGAACCTATGATCAATTCGAACGTTTATGGTGTGTGTTTAGGTGTTTGAGAGTCAACAAAAATGCTAGGTTATTGACTGTAATGTTTTTGAGAGGGACTAATATAACTTAAATCAACTCACCTGTTGTAGTTAGAGATAATACAATTCTTTATTGTCAGATTGTGCTAAAAAAAAAAAAAAA
>KN495289.1:37494-48625 GCA_000787155.1 Scartelaos histophorus
TCTACTGAATTAAAAGTAAAAGGAACTGTTGAAAACTACCACTTCACGATGTCACAAGGTGGAACAGAGCATTAGGAGCTTTGGAGATCGACTAATAAAGAGTTACACAAACATGTTTGAATGAAACAAAATACAACTCCAGGTGTATTTTTGAAGAGGTAACAACATTTCAACATAATTTAAAGCTTGTAAGTCATTTTTAAATCAAATCAAAATGTAAAAAATAATAAATTCTCAATTATTTTATTTTACAATACATTTGGATTGAACAAAATAGGGTTAGTTACATCTCTTACAGTTCCAAAAAGCAGGATTAGAATAGACACAAAGTATGAAATCAAATTTAAAAAAAATAATTAAAAAAGTAAAACCAAAACTGGAAACTGAATCGTGAAATGTAAAAAAAAAGTGAAGTAAAAACTGAATCGTGAAATGTATTTATGTATTTGAAATTCTATTAAAATCTCGCCTTTTCTCGTTCTTGTGGTCTCAGTCTCGTATCTTGTCTCGAAATCGTGTCTCCTTCCATCACTATAAATCTCCAGGCTGCTAAATCACACAAAACATTCATGACGTCTTTATTTTCTGTGTGTTTTCAGCTGGAGGCGGAGTTAGCCCTCTGTGAGCGGGAGGGGGCGGAGCTACAGGAGTACGCCAACCAGGTCCTGCAGCAGATCGCCGACCGCTGCCCCGACATCCTGGAGCAGGTGGTGAACGCTCTGGAGGACAGCAGCTGACCCAAACACGGGGCCAACATGGACATTTGACCCTAAACGCAACTGACCCCCAAATATCTGACCCAGCCTGGACACTCAAACCTCACTGCAAGACAAAAAACACCCAGTTTATTGGTTGAAATGGCTTGAATTTGGTTAGGGTTAGGTTTAGAATTTAAGTTTTAAGTACATTTTATTGCCATTGTCAGTGAAAATAATTAACAATTAAGAACAAAACAGCAGAACAAAATAAACACTTTTAAAATAAGGTAAATAAAAGAATAGATTTTGACTTTTAAAAATAGTTCAATGGACTTCCCTAATAACAGATACTCCTTAATTTAAAGTTTCAGTGGAGTTAGCTTTCTAATATAAGGTAGTATCTTCCAGAACCCTGCCAGAACTGAAGAAGCCTCTCTTCACTCCAAAATCTTGGTCTAATTGACAAAATTAAAGTAAAACTGAACACTCAAATTGACTTCTTTTGACTCCTGAACTCTATAGGCCTATATTGTCGTATGTAGTGTATATAGTGTAGTTTTGGTAAATTTTTGCACAAGTTGGGAACTGTGAGCGTGTGCTGCCTCCGCTGGCCATTTCAAGTACTACATGACATCACGCATGACTGTCCTGACTGCAAGGGCTGCGTTTAGCTCAGGTAGATATAGGACAGTGACTTCCAGAACCCCGTAAGATCTGGAGAAGCCTCTTGGATGAATCTCAAAATGTATTCACCGAAATTATTAGTCCAACTGGCAGAATTTAAGTGGAAAAACACACTAAATTAACTTCTTTTTGCTGCTTAACTCTGTATACAGTGTTTTAACAGTGAGCGCGGGCTACTTCCATCAGGCATTGCAATTTCAAGTACTACATGACATCACACATGACTGTATTGATTACAAACAACTGGAGGGATGGTTTTTTTTTTTACCATAAATCAAACTAAATTAAGAGTCAAATGAGGTAGAAAAAAAATATTCAAAATTACAACTTCTTATTAAAAAAAATTGACACATCATTACCTATGCTGTCCAGCTGAAACTCAAAATCCTATCTTAAAACAAGTTAAGTTAGAGCATCTCTGAACCTGAATTGAAGTTAAATGTACCTGCCGCATAGAACATTAATGCATCTTGAATTTTTAAGGAAAACAACAATTTTACATCAAGTCAAGATAAGCCAAATATTTATGCTTACGTCACAAAACCTTAATACGTTCAGAAACATGCGGATAACTATTTCCTTTGGGCTCTGTTGGTGATAGCCCGTTTTTCTAGATGTCATTGGATTCATTCTTTATTCCTTTTCCTTTTTTCCTGTCCTGTCCTGAAAAACAAAAAAGAAAAAAGATTGTAGCGTTCTGGTAAAGGTAAAGGTAAAGAAAGTGAAGATGCTGCTGCGGAGATCATGGTTTTATCACATGAAAGTGTCAGGAAGTACTCCAGAAGTCATAATCCACATGTTTCCGAACATTTTCCACTTCCTATTGTGAATTCAAGCCATTTCAACTAATACTTTGTCTTTGCAGGATTTGAACGTTTCAGTCATGTTCCTTTCTCTAATTTCTTCACTACTGAGCTTTTGTAAATGGACTTTTCGGTTTGAAATGTTACTGATTCTATGTTGCGGTGGCAGTTGGAAGCGGCCATCTTGTCTCCTTCGACAGACTCATAATGTAATGTTGAGGTCACCGGTTTCCATAGTTACCGCAGTGTTATTTGGTCCTATATATTCACGTTTCTTTCGTCTACATTTCTTTACACCATTTGCTGCTATGATTTTGCGTTATTTCAATGGGAGGATATTTTCTTTTCCACGTCAGTGATTTCTAAGCTGTAAAAACATAAAGAGAACAGAGTTAAAGAGAGAATTATCAGCCTTTTCCAGACATTTCACTTTCCTGGCAAATTTTTTATACAAAGGGATATCAGTCTGGTCCCCGCTCCCTCCGTCATGTCTAGAGCCGGAGCCAAACACAGCCGTCCAATCAGATTTGTTTATTTCAGTTGCTGTGGTTACACGCACACTCCAAATCTGATTGACGTCCGATTTTTTTCGCTTACAAGTCTATTAAAATTGAACGTAAACAGCGAAATCATCGAATTTCTTTTGGATCGCAGTCGCTAATTATACTCGCATTAGATTCTGCGGTTTGCATGTCGTTTAAATAATATTAAATGCCCAGAAATCAGATTATAATCAGATTTTGATGTGCGCGTGAACATGGCCAATGACGCATGTGAAACGAAGGAGCTCTTTGGTGGATACGCATCATGTACAAACAAAATCAAACTTCTTTCGCTTCAGATTAAAGGTGCATTGTGTAGCTTTTTGGGGGGAAAGTCTGTCAAATACTTTTCTTCAAATGCTTTTACTCAGTCTGGAATGTTTCACAGTATGGTATTAGAGCTTTCTATCGTCATGGAGACCAAACCAGACCAAGTTACAGTCAGAATGTCTGTTTTTCTAGGTATTTTTAAGCTATTGAATCACATGTAATTGAATAAATGTAAGTAAATGCTGTTTAAAGTCATATTCTGGTACATTCTAAGCAAAGCAATGGCGTATCCATAGTAACAAGAAGGTGACGGACCCCTAGACCAAAAAGTTACACAGTACACCTTTAAGTCTAGTGCTTTGCTCACTGATTCTGCTGAAATCCGCTTGTGATTTTATTTCTAATTCTTTTTCCCTCATAAGCAGCCGTATTTGTTTTGACACGGATGCACCATGTGTGTCCCTGATTGGCTGATCCATCTGTCAATCACGCCCATCTGGATTCTGATAGGTTTAACTATGACCTGACACATCCTCATGAAGTACTGAAGTGAAGTGTGTGTTCTCCTTCTGGAATCAAGTCACTTCAATATAAAAGCATCTTAAATTTTTATGTTTTATGTCAAAATGCACCAAAAATGGGAATAATTCATTTCAAACGTGGCAGTTTCAGGCTCACGTGGGGTTAAAAATTTAGTCCTTAAAGCTGCATTGTGTCACTTTTCTGGTAGAGGGTTCGTCAAATGTTTTTCTTCATGAAGATGTTATTGCTTTGTCTGGAATGTTTCACAGTATGGCTTTAAATATTTCTATCTTCATTAAGGCAGAGTAGCATTCAGAAGTTGCCGATACGATACATACCTCGATACGTTGAGCTTACGATTCGATACGATATATTTCAAATCGATTCAAAACAGTTTAATAAAAAATAATGGCTAAATCATGGCCACGATAAAGTGCAAACTTCTTGTGCAAAGTTCATATGAAAATTGCCCATTTTTATCCTCAAAACCGTGAAAACGTTAAATGTGTCGCATAAATGAGTTTCCTTCCTCTAAACAAGCAACAAAACTGAAGCGCTGAAACAAAATCATTTAGCTAAACATGACAAAAATCACATTTAACGACACAATACATCCATGTTTCAATATATTTGCACACTCATAATCTAGACCAAACTAGACCAAGTTACAGGTCAGATCTGTGGAGAGACGGGGATTTTTAGCCATAAAACCATCTTTGAATTGAATAAATATAATACCAAATCCAAATATATGGTTGACATCTCCATAGAAACAGGCAGGAGACGGACCCTCCACCGGAAAAGTTACACAATGCACTTTAAACTACTTTATTATTCTTTGGAAAAGTCAGAACAGGAAGTGCAACAGACCCATAAAAAAGTGAATTTGCAGTATATTATCAGCTTAAAAACACAAATTTTTTCTTTCTTTCTCTTCTTTCCCGTTCTCTGTTTTTCAAATTCAACTGCGTTCTTTAACTTTTGTGCTTTCATTTTCGAGAGTGGCCTAATCAAACCTAACTGCGTTTTATTGTGCTTTGTAAAGTATGACGTATGTTTATATCACTGCTTTTATTTCACTCAGACCATCGGTTTGAAAGTGTCACAGAGATTTCTTCTGTTACTGAACACTTAAAAAGATCATTTCAGTTTCACATTATTCACAAGTTTAGCAAGATTAAAATGGGAAAAAACAATGTAGTTTTTCTAGAGAAGGGTCTGCTACCTGCTGGTTTTATGTTGCTTTGCTTGGAATGTTACACCGTGTTTTCTTACTCTAAGCAGGGCCAAGATTTTCAAATATTTCTATATAATTATATCATTCATCATTTATTATTCATTTGTTTTCAGATTTTTTATTGACTTAGTACTTCTGAGACGCTTCATTCTAGTCTAGGGGGAATTTATTTTAAGAGAACTTGTCAAATAAAATTATAATTCCACTATTTTTAAGTTACTTTCTGATAGAAGTGTTTATATCCTAATTTTTTGGACAAGCTCTTTTGCAATATTGGGATGGTTGATGTAAGTAAAATATTAAAAAGAGCGTGTAATATTGTGGATTCTCACGTCAGTCCTAATCTGAAGACTTCTGATGCTGCATTTTTACTTCATGGTCTTTATGCTCCCCTTTACCGTCAGAAATTGTGATAGATCTTATTAAGCCAACGATGTTCATATTGTCTTCTTATGTACATGAAATTCTCTGGTTCTTTTTTAACACAATACAGTAATGTGTATTTGCATGTTAACAAGGTAAATACGTGTTACTGTATTGTCTTAAAAAGAACCCAAGAAGTTATTGTGATTGTTCTGTTTTTGAGTTGGTTTAGTCCTGGGTTAGATCAAATTTCATGTATAAAATTGGGACAAATCAGTGGTTTTGGATAAATCTGCTGGGACAGGGGAAACAGGGCTCAAAACTGGGACTGTCCCGGGTAAATAGGGACATGAAGGCACCCATGGAGGTGAATAAGTTTAATGTGACACTGTGGAACTTTCCAGGCAAAGTGTTAACCAAGCAGGTAGCGGACCTTCCACCAGAAAGTTACTTAAATATAAAGGTAGAAAACAATCTTGCATTTCAGATTTTTTTTGTATCCAAACTGACACATTTCTGGTGAGCACAAAAACATCTGGTAACCAGTATCAGACTCATTCTCTAATCCCAAGATGCAAAACTCGACACTGTAAAAAGCTAATGTACCTGAATGCTAACGCTCAGTAGCTGCAGATTTGGTTGGCGGACTTCCTGTTCCACAACACGGACTCCAGGTTTTCTTGTCTGTTTTATACTGTTCATATTTTGTCACTGATTTACTAGTGATGCTTCCTTTGTGTCTTTACTGTGGATTGGAAATATAAATAAGAGAATGAAATAAAGTATGGATTTATGGAGCTCTGGGTGCAGTTTCTGTTCCATGTTCTCTGTATGAAACTATTTTAAAATGTAACTCAGACTTTTGCGTTATTACCTTTACCAGATTTTTTGGGTCTTTAGTGTTTTATCATGATTGTGCTGGCAAAAACTAGCATGCTAACAGCGCACTGCCCTTACTATCTTATTGAGGAAGTAATGACCCTTGACCCTGGACCATCTCAGTTGTGGCGCCTCATGACCTCAGAGTGTCAGGTCAGGTTGCATAAGCCCGGCTAGCTCAGTCGGTAGAGCATGAGACTCTTAATCTCAGGGTCGTGGGTTCGAGCCCCACGTTGGGCGCTGTGCTTTTGAGCAAGACTCTTCCTAAATGTCTCTAAAACCAAACAAAAAACAGTGACCGCAGCCAGGGCGGTCTTGACACGAGGAGGGTCAGGTTTTAGAGTAAATATTTGGGATGTGTGTTTGGTAAATATCCGCTCCTGTAACGTCAGCGTGGGGATCTTCAGTTTGCTCCCGTTCATGTTCTGAGCACCTGCTTTCTCCTTTACCTCTGGGTCTGATTGTGTCTGTGAAAGAAAAGAGAGAAAAGAACATCTTAAACAGTTTTGTCAAAGTCCATTCTGTAATCATTTCAAAGATCTGACGTCACTCTGGCAGAATCGGGTCACCACGAAAGCCAATGGAATCACTGAACCAAACCGGAGACACATGTTATCCTCAGGGTTAACCCAGATGCCCTCACGCTCGTGTTATCTGATTCCCCTGATTAGAACTAATCACCCCTCTGTATGTTTTATACCTGCTGTGATTAGATTCTTGAACTCTGTCTGAGGTTTCTCTTATGAAATCCTTTAATTGTATTCATTTGACATCATGTGAGCTGCGATGGCCTGTGGTTTGGGCCTGTAAAGTCTGTGTGTGGTGGACCAAATGTAAATGCAATGAACTGAACTGCCCTTCAGCCACCAATAAAGTTCTGTTTCCACAAGGACCCTGTGCATCAAACCAGGAAAAACAGAGCGTACCTCTCATGCAACAGCCTTTATTATCTTAAAGCTCCAGCGTGGAACTTTGTGGAGGTGGCACGTGAGCTGCTTGATTCCATGAAGAAGTGATAACCACACTCCAGAACAGTCTCCAGACAGATTATAACTTATAGCCAAAGAAACATTTCCTTTGCAACATGCAGGAGGCTCCCATTCACAGGCCAAATATGAGTCAGGTTTGTGGAGATGCAAGCCCCACTCACAGGAAAGATTCAGTTTTGTATGGAAGATAATTTCAGATTTTGAAATTTAAATCCCATTAAATTTCTCACTTTGAATTTTTGTAACTGAAACAACATGTTTAAATTGTTTTTATTCTAAATTTTAGTTGCTGAAATTTTAGGTGTACATTTTCAACTCATTTCAAATTCAAAATAAAAAAATTTGCCTTTTAAATATTCAGTAGAAATATTTTCAAGCTGTCAAATTCAACAGACAAAATTCAGAGAGTAAAATTCTCTGGAATGATCCAAGACGCCAAGGCCGCTGCAGTTGATTCAAATTGATCCAATCTAACTTAGTAACAAACAGGAAATAGTGCAGTGAAGCAATCTGATTGGTCAGAATTAGCCACATCCAAACCTTAAACCCCGCCCACAGATGAGAACAGCCAATAGGAAACAGCCTCTGTCCTCCTCACTCAACATCTGATGGAACAAATTACTGGTTCCATCAGTTTTCAAAATTGTTTAGGACAATGAACGTAACTTTTGATTTACTTTTTGCTTACATTCTGTGCCTTTAAATACATATGAGCCATATTTAAAGGCACTAATTCTTTACAGACAGACTTTGCTCCTTTGTCCATGTGTCTTGCTTAAAGGCACAGTTAACAAAGAGCAGCTCAACCCTCCTCATTAGTGGCAGTGGTGAGTTAACTGCGCTTTTCACCTTCATAGTTCACGTCTGTCAGGATGGCCGAGCGGTCTAAGGCGCCAGACTCAAGGTTCACTCCTTCCTGAGCACAGGGACTTCTGGTCTCCAAATGGAGGCGTGGGTTCAAATCCCACTCCTGACAAGAAACTTTTAAGGTAAACCTCTATTTAAACCATAGTTTGTCTCCATCCACAGCCTTACAGATGTGACAGGACACACAGTATATGTCTAGTGTTAAGTTTGGGGCCACAGTTGTGCGCAAAACTTTACAGACACTTTGCTCCTGTTATGATGTGTCTTGCTTAAAGGCACAGTTAACAAACAGCAGCTCAATCCTCCTTATTAGTGGCAGTGGTGAGTTAACTGCGCTTTTCACCTTCATTGTTCACGTCTGTCAGGATGGCCGAGCGGTCTAAGGCGCCAGACTCAAGGTTCACTCCTTCCTAGGCACAGGGACTTCTGGTCTCCGAATGGAGGCGTGGGTTCAAATCCCACTCCTGACAACAAGCTTTTAAGCTAAATCTCTATTTAAATCACATGTGTGTGTGACAGGACACACAGTATATTTCTAGTATGAAGTTTGGGGCCACGATTGTGCACAAAACTTTACAGACACTTTGCTCCTGTTATGATGTGTCTTGCTTAAAGGCACAGTTAACAAAGAGCAGCTCAACCTGCCTCATTAGTGGCAGTGGTGAGTTAACTGCACTTTTCACATTTGTTGTTCACGTCTGTCAGGATGGCCGAGTGGTCTAAGGCGCCAGACTCAAGGTTCACTCCTTCCTGGGCACAGAGACTTCTGGTCTCCGAATGGAGGCGTGGGTTCAAATCCCACTCCTGACACACTCTTTAACTCCACCTGAATAAGGTAATTTGCCTGCTATAAGAACGTATTTTGTTGAGAGGCGATTTCCTTTTTGGTTTTAGCGAAGTGATCGATGCGTAATATGCGTTTATCCAGAGCGAGGAAATGTGAAGACTTTAAACGCTCCTTACTTTTACTTGAATATGTTATTTGTGAGTAATATTGCACATTTTAAGTGTAACTTTCACGCTGATTGAGTTGCACATTTAAGTGTAACTTTCACGCTGATAGAGTTAATAAGTAAGGCTAATAAATAAACTATACAGAGTTTTTGGTTCCTTAATTTTATGTAGCCTATTTATTTTTTAGTAGACGGACAATAACAAAAATGTCTTTTTTCAGATTTAAACAAGTCCAAATGAGAAATTCAGTGGTATTTAAAATTCAACATTTGATGGAACAAATTATCTTCCACAGTTTTCAACATTTTTTAGGACAATGAACGTAACTTTTGATTTACTTTTTGCTGACATTCTGTGTCTTTAAATACATGTGAGCCATATTTAAAGGCACTAATAGTAGTTTTAGATTCTTTATTCATGTTTGTCTTTTTATCTGTCATAACGAGGTTGGATTCTTGAGCAACTTACATCTCATTTTCTGTAAAAATATAGATATACAAGTGCACATTTTGTATGCCTCAAAAACCAACGACTTTTTGATCACCAGTAATATTTTTCATTTCCTAACCTGTTTAATATTTCTCGCACACTGGACACATTATGTAAAGACTCGCCTGATCCGTACATTTCGTCCAAACACCTGCAGCGCACACCTCTCCCCCGACCTCCATCTCGACCTCTGCGCTTGACCTCTGACCCCTCCCGTCTGGATCGGCAGCGTCACACAGGCCGCCCCGTTTTTTCCCCGCCGAAACAGATTGGACATGGTCGGAAGCATCTGCACCGGCCTTTCTCTTCTCAGGCTTTTCCACATCCAGCTTCCCCATAAAAACCAGCGATGGAGAGCGAGGAGCAGGGAGCCGTGAGAAAGAAGACGAGACGCCATTTAACTTTAGGATTTATGCCGTTTGTCCGCACAAGCTGCACTTATTCAATATTATACAGTTTTTTTCGACGCCCTTTGCACGACTTAAAATCCTACATGACACAAAATGGATTCAAATGAGCTTTAAGTCATGTTAGAATGAGTCAGTTACTGGACATATCACTGTACAACATTCATTTCCTTCATTTGCAGTAAAATTCCAGGCCTTAAGTCCTTTTTACTGCAGACACTCTACAGTCTGTTTGCTCATAGTAACTTTTATGTGAGGGTGGGTGCCTGGCAGTTTTATACCGTGTAAATACGTCTTTCTATCTTTGCTGATCTCACGTGTCGATAACATGAAACGGCGGGTCACAAAATATAGATTTCCTGGAGATAAATCGTTTTATTTGCGCGTGTGACGAGGTTAAGGCTGAAATCCTGAAGAGGAATCGAGGAGAAGGAAGTGAGGAAAGAGAAATGGGATGCGGCCCAGGTGGGATGGTGAAAACAAATGTAACTTACATATGATACTTTAAATCCGACGTTATAATAAGTTACTCTGTTACCTAAACCTACTTAAATAACATTTTGGAATTCATTTGTGATAATAAATTCATTCTAACATATATTCTTTTCTTATAGCCACTTGACGATTTGAGCAATTTTTTCCCTTTTTATGTTGTCTTTGAGTGTCCAGTATTTAGTCAGTTTTGTAATGAGGGACCGAGCACCAGGTTACACCGCGTTACATTTTACGCGTAATGTCCCCGTGATGAGTCTGGACTTCATCTGTGCGCATAAACACTGAAAAAGTCTGATTTAGATTTTTGTGGAATTAATAGTCAGATATATTCATATTTATTTGGCAAAAAGGTAAATCCCGCCTGCGAACTCCAACAGCCACAGTAGTCGTATTCAGAAGCGTCACTGCGCTTCTTCTGACGGGGAGGCGCGCGTCCCGATGCCCGAGCGGCGCGACACTTAAGGAATATTTTTACGTGAATCCAGCGACTTCTGGTCTCCGGGTGGATCTCACTCCTGACAAAGAACTTTTAAGGTAAATCGTCACGTAAATCACAACTGATCTGCATCTACAGCCTTAAACAGACGTGGAAGTACAAATATGTTTAATATTAAGCTTGGGTCTATTTTTGTGCGCAAAAGAGCGCAGTGGTGAGTTAACTGCCCTTTTCACGTTCATTGTTCACGTCTGTCAGGATGGCCGAGCGGTCTAAGGCGCCAGACTCAAAGTTCACTCCTTCCTGAGCTCAGGGACTTCTGGTCTCCGATGGAGGCCTGGGTTCAAATCCCACTCCTGACAACAAGCTTTTAAGATAAACCCCTATTTAAATCGCATGTGTGTGACAGGACACACAGTATATTTCTAGTATTAAGTTTGAACCCATGATTGTGCACGAAACTTTACAGACAGACTTTGCTCCTGTTATGATGTGT
>JACN01033110.1:0-14565 GCA_000787155.1 Scartelaos histophorus
AATAATAATAATAATAATAATCTATACAGTAGTAGAATGCAGAAATCTACAGTTGTTATTAAAAAAAAAAAATAAAACAAAGCAAACAAAAAAAATCGTGTTTGCTGTGGATCTTTATGCTATAATTTGGACATTTTAATTGGCAATATTGATATAGGTGCCCAATGAAATGTCGGCGTAAACGTTTTCACAACAAAGAGCCGTGAAGTCGTCAGTACCTCCAATGGATAGTTGCACATCACACAAGTGAGCAGCGGATTTTTGTTCATTTGTACCAAAATGATTACAGCGGTGACAAATCCAACGTGTATCATCGATTAAGAAAATACAATTAGAGAGCAGTGAGAATATGCTGCTGCCAGTGAAAACAATTATTGATTGGCAAAATTGTTTCTTGAAAATATGCACAAATTACTCCAAATACAACTTCAGGTGAGTAAATGGTGAGGGGAAAACAACTCTAACATGGTTAAAGCGCCCATATCACGCTACGATCTATGTTATAACGCTGTTTCCTCAACACACATGGAGTTTTGTTTTGTTTCACTCACACACGTTTAACACACAAACCCTGCATATTTAGGCTTCTCTTAACCGAAAACACACTAGTCATGATGTCACTTGGTAATACAGGAAGTGCTCCGTTGTGTTTAAAACTCCACACACGTTCACTAGAATCTTGTGGATAATTTCAGCCCTGGAATTACCAACCTCTTAAGAACAAAAGTAGCTGATAACCTGAAAACACTGGAATAGAGCAAGAGAGAAAGAGACAAACTATTTCATAAAGAGTTGCTCAAATATGTGAATGAAACAAAACACAACTTCAATTATATTTTTGATGAGGTAACAGCATGTTGCATGCAAAACATGCAAAACCAAAAACATGCAACACCCTATGAACAGTGTACAACAAGGGACCGGCGGGGAGTCCCACCCTCCTGTGGGCTCACCACCTGCAGAGGGGTTCATAGGGTCTGGGTCTGGTGCACAGAGTAATGGGCAGTGCTGCCCCCACGACCCAGCCGGATTAAGCGGGAGAAGATGGATGGATGGATGAGGTAACAGCATTCTAACATGGCTTCAAGGTTGTATAAGGTCACGATTTGACTATTGCAACACCCTCCTCGTTGGGATCTCTGGCAGGAGCCTGCAGAAGCTTCAGCACATTCAGAACTGCGCTGCCAGGATCCTAACGAGGAGGCGCAAATACGACCACATCACCCCTGTTCTCCGCTCACTTCACTGGCTGCCCATTCAACATCGAATTAGTTACAAACTCTGCCTCCTCACCTATCAGTGCATACATGGAACTGCCCCAGCCGACCTCTCAGAGCTTCTCACACCGTACACCACCTTAGGACACACCTGCTCATCCCCCACCCACTGCCTTCATCAGCCCAGGACTAAACTCTCCACTATGGGAGATCGAGCTTTTCAGGCTGCAGCCCCTCGCCTGTGGAACGCCCTCCCAGAGTCCCTGAGGGCGCCTCAGAGTGTGGAGACCTTTAAGAAACGACTTAAGACATTTCTATTTAAAAAGGCCTACTAGGATTTTGCCTTGTTTGCCTTGTGTTATTTTTATGTTTTTATTTGCTTTTATGTTTTCACTGTAGCACTTAGAGATTTCGTTGAAATGTAAAGTATGTATTATCCATCCAGAATTGATGGATTTTCTTTTTTTTTTTGGCTTTGCTCATCAAAATTACAAGGCTGTGGTGTCTATAATGCTATCATTGACAATTTGAAACAAAAAAAAATCCTCCATACAAACTTTAAAGCATCCATTTTGTGTAATATAAGCCCTTTAAAAGTTTGGAAAAGTAAATTTTCCATAATAGATCTGCTTTAAAATGTAAATTTTTAAGACCGCAAAACAATCCTGGAGCACTCTTTTTTTGGTGGGAATATTAGAGCTGAAATTGGATATGGCACCAATTTTCTCCTTTTTACTAAAACCAATATTTAGCATAGGGCGTCTTTACATCTTAGTTTTATAATGTTGTTATGTTTTTAATGTGTTTTTGTCATCCTGATATGAACTTCCAGACTCACTCTTACCTCTGGAGCTTAGACAAACCAGACGTGCATTCTAATATTTGTCACCTTGCTTGTCGTTTTTGAAAAACAACACAATTATCAAAGCAAGACACAAGTCCAAAACGCAGCGTTGCCAAAGTCATTTCCTCACACAACCACTGTCCCCGGCTCACACTGACATTTGGAGAGCTCACAGAGAACTGGGGATTTCTGTTCAAATAAAATACTCCAACAAACACAAATATCCTCACTATAATATAATGCGACTCAGTGTTAAAGTATTCAAATAGTACAAAATATGTGAATAATTTACATTGTTATAATTTGCACATTTTAAATCATTAATTTAAATGGGCTTAATAAAATGAGAAATGGAAGCAGACGACCCTGTAAACATCATTACTTTTACTGTCTGAGAATCAGGAAGTGCGTGCTTTGCCTGCTAGTTGTTGGTAGCATGACTGTGATCTTAGGATAAATGTGGAATAACTTCGGATCAGGTACATCTCCTTTAAACGCTACACTCTGGAAAGTTTCACGCAAACCAATACCATCTGAACAAAAAATAACTTTGCAGTTGTCAGATCAGTTGTTGAATATGTAGTTAAGGCAAGGCTAGTGAAGGGTCTTGCTCAAGGACACAGCAATACTATGCGGGTCAAGTTGAATTTAAATTTCAATGAATCACACTATTCACCTTTTTAATAAAGTTGCCGTGGACGCTGCCATGGTCATTGAGGTTGTGTTATTTCTCATGGAGCTGTCAGTCTTGCTAGCAAATAAGTTTTATAAGGACTACAAAGCAGTTTAAAAGTGCAGTGTTGAATTGCTGAACATTTTATACAAATCAGCCTACTTTATATATTTTATCAGCAAAAGTTTTATCCAGTTATCCATTGAAACTCAGCAACGAAGCTCAATGGTTTTGCAATTCTGAAGGTAAATTTTCCATTCATTTTTCCCATTGATTTTGAAATAAATGTAAATATTGGAGGAGGCTAAGCAGCTACGTGTGAACTAATGTCCATATCGCAGTTGTTTAAGTCCAAAACGCGCATTCAAAACACAAGATTCTGCAAAATGTTTTAATAACGTCGTGGCTTATAAAGTTTCAGAAACAGATTTGAAATAAAATCATAGGTTTTGTTGAAGTTTGTACCACGCAGCTGATTAGCCCTTCGCAATTTTGCTAACTTTTAATATCTAGGCAATCACTGTTGAGCTCCCCAATAACACAGTACACAGTGATGTCATGGCAGGCAGATGGAAACAAAATGAAACAAAATGAACGGCGCCACCACAAATACAGCACCGGAGTGGAGATGTTTCTGAGAAGAGCCATTTTTCGCTATGGGACCCGAACTCTGCAGAGAAAACACAGCAGAAAATATAACTATTGCCTGATGCGCTGCTGTGGTGGTGTTGTTTGACTTTTGCAATAACCGATTAGATTACAAAGCAAACCGGTTGGCTTAGGCAAGAGCTACAGGGTTCGACACCACGCTGGTTTTGTTTGTTTCATCACTCTGAGATACATCCAGAAGATACAAGAAGATCCTTTCACTCACGGGAGTCGGAGCAAATAGTGAAAATAAAAGGTTGTGTAGACTGGTTGCCAGATAAGTCCATATATCTTTTTTTAATTTATTTTTTCTTCTGGTCACCACTGAAGTTATTCCTTCGAGCTCTAGTTCCAATTTTCTTCTGTTGAAAATTGGTGACTGCTGATGTCAGCCTCGTCACTCTGAGCTTAAAGTGTTCGTCTTGAGCATCTCTACATGATCCTCGTGTTTTATCTCGCCAATTTTGTCCATAAATCAAGATATGGACATAAATAACAGACCAATGTTGCCACCTTCTTTCATTGAGGTCTCTTCCAGTAGCCTGACTTCCGAATATAAGCTCTCGTTACAGATTTGTTTGCAACTGAACGCTATGGGCGACCTCGCACTCACTTAGTCCAAGTCTTCATAGAGAAAAGTTATCCCATTTTAATTGTGCAATAATCCGTGATGCTTTTCTATCTTCCTCCTTTTCCTCATTAGCCATTTGTTTTGTTAAAGGTAGACCATGTGTGCCCCTGATTGGCTAATCCACCTGCTAATCACGCTCATCCGACCTTGTGGAGATGCACCTGATGACTTAAAACTTAGTAAAGTAGGCCGGAGTCATCATGGATTAAAGAGGGACTCGCACACCTGGGATACCTGGATAAATCAGTTGACCGGACATGTCACAGCAACATTATGTGACAAATCTGAGGAAAACTGCAGTGAGACGTCCAAACTGTCAGGTATGAATACAAACTCTTGGTCTGAAAAAAAAACCTAAAAGACCAAACGAACCTCAAAGGACTAGGCTGGAGCTAGGCCGCCTGCTTATTACCATGAAGATGTGCACTGTGAATTAAAGAGTTTGTACCTGATTCTTCCCATGGGGTCGCCATCTAGTCCGACATCCCTTTATCTCGACATGCCTCTGTTTAGACATGCTAGTATTATGACATGCCTCTGGATGTGCCAGAGGCTATTCCGACACGCTATCTGTGCATATTCAGCGCTCAAACCTGTATAAATAAGCTGAGCGGACACGTCACAGCACCATTCTGAAGAAGACCGCAGGGAGCAATCCAAACTGTCAGGTATGAAAACAAATTCTTGGTCTGAAAAAAAACCCTAATAACATAAATTATTGGAAGCCCAAACAAACCTCTTTGGACTAGGTCGGAGTTGGTTGTCTCATATTATGGCTACACCAGGGGGCGCTATGGTTTAATGGTTTGATATTAAAGTTGGTTTGGAGTCTACTGCCTGCTTCTTTTCATGGGGTCCGCCACCTATTCCGACATCCCTTTATTACGACATGCCTCTAGAGGTGCCGGTTTTCCAACACTTCTTAGTATCACTATTCCGATCAACTACCTGTACATATTCAGGGTACTATCCATGGTGCTGAATGCCGCAAGTCGATGGATAGATCGGTAGGAAAGTAGATAGATGGATATATCAGCTTTATTCACCGACTTTACTGATTCCCAAGGGAAAATTCAGTGTACAGAAGAAATGGAGAGGACTATCTGAGCTGTAGCCTGTGTTTAGTTGCACTCTGCGTCTTGTACGGCTCTACATTTCCAACGTCATAGAACCGCCACAACCTATATTTTTGAATGATGCGGTATTCTAAACTACAAAGACTACAAAGCTCATTAAGTTTCTATAGTAAACCATATCCCCGGCCCAAGCATCTTATGATATATCGGAGCGTAAGTTTAATTATTCATGTCAGAAAAGCAGAATGTTTGAAAAATAGTAAAGTGCCGCTACTTCAACAATGAAAAAAAAGTAGCGGGATGCTTGGAAAATAATGTTTTAGCTTCTAAACCAACGTCAGTGTCTAAATAGAGAAATGTTTGAATAGCAGCATGTTACGTTTTCCCATATATTTGAGCAGATATACTGTATTATATAACTGTGTTGTATCTGCGTCTAATCACAAAACATTTTCTTTGTCATCAGGAACACACACATTGTAGTGTCTTTTTAATGGGTTTGAGTTATGTTCTAATTTTGAGGTGTTTTTGTTATGAAAGCCTGTTTGAGCCATTGATCTGGGCTTTCCAATCACTCATCTTTTTGCTTGCCAGCTAAAATAATGTACGAGCTCTCTTTTCTCAGAGGGTCAGATGGGGCTCATCGTCGATCTGACTCCGAGACAATGTAATAACGCCGCATTATGTAATAAAAACCCCAAATCTAATCAAGATGTCACTTCAGAATAAAACCGCTTTTGTATTTGCCACATTGGGTGATCAACAGAAGTGATTACATTGTCAGGCATTTTTATAAGTGACTAGACTCTAAAGTTCATTCTATTACAAATATTGATTGTACTTGTAGTTCATCTTTATTATGTATTTGGCCTATTAACCCTAGCATGTCGTGATGACGTCAGCGGTGACAAATTTTCCATTCATTTTTCCCATTGACTTAAGGCTGTGCCCGAATGTCCAGACCATTTTTACGAGTGTCCAGTGGGTGAAAAAGTGCTCAAAAATTCCCCCAATGCACCTTGATCATTTCCATTTCTCAGACAAAGAGCAAATAATCCAGTCTGTGATTATTTGCGCTAAAGAGTGTGAGCCTATGCAGTGGTTAGGGACTAGGCCGGACATTTAGACACAGCCTAAAATTTCGGAGACATTGCGGAGGCTAACCAGCTACATGCTAACATGACATAATATCCATAACACAGTTGTTTTCAGTCCAAAAAGCACATTTTAAACTCAAGCTTTGGTGAAATGTTATAATAACTTAGTGGTTTATAAAGTTTTAGTGTCGTTAGTTACTACATAGCCGATTAGCTTTGGTTTTTTTGTTTGTTTGGTTGGTTTTTTTTGTTTTGTTTTTTTTTTTTTTTTTTTTCTATTTTTTTTTTTTTTTACCAAAATTAGACTTAATCTGAGTTTTATTTTAAGACAAACTGACCAGAAAGAGCTGACTTGGTTGAAACTACGAAAGCTGAACTGATCTGTGCTGTAAAACAAGTCTCTCGTACATAAAACTACAGTCACAAAAAACTCCTAAACAAGACCATGAACGTTCAGGTTGACCCCAGGCTCTTCAAAATATGATGTTTAAATCTATTTTGTATTTTTTCTTGAGTTTTCAGATGATCTTAAAACTTTTTGTGAGGGTTTCCTGATGTGTGCATTGTGTCGCCATGGTAACTGATGAACATTTCTCCCCCAAACACAAATTCTCTTCACATAATTTGATAACCAGGGATGTAACAATATTCAAATGTCACTGCACAACGATATTATCACAATATACAGTACAACTCCCGGTATGATATTCATTTCATTATTTTGGAGAGGATACTTTTTTGCTTTTGAAATACTTTGACGAGATTTTGGTGCAAATTTTTACTGTCGTAGTCCCAATAATTTAAGTAAAAAAAAAACATTTCTTCATATTGTCTGCACTGAAATGAATCATGGGATATGTAGTTCAATATGTTTATTCACTATTGCTATGTTAAAACAAAGCAGCACACAATGAGATTTTTGACAGTACGATATCACGATAATTTAGTTATTGTTACATACCTATTGAAAACGTTTTATTTGTCGTGTAATATCCAAAAGGTAAATTCAGACATTTTGAACCTGATCATTTCTATTAATGACTTAAAAACTGTATTACAAAAAAAAAAAAAAAAAAAAAACAATATTAATTTTGGCTGCCTTTATATGTATTAAATAACACTGGCCTGTAGAAACTGTTCTTTGAGGATAGTAACAGTCTCTATTCACACAAATACAATCATCTAGGAAAGCACGAGGAGAGACCTTTACAAGGACATCTGTATTTTCTTTTGTCATTTTCCAGGTATGATCAAAAAAGGTCAAATGTTAAATGACCAATTATCTTCCACGTTTCTCAGAAGTTTCAGAACACGTGTGAGACCTTTGAGATTACAAAAAAAAAACAACTCAAGGGATGTTTTTTATGAAGAAAAATGATCAAATGGACCATATTATGCGATTTTCTGATCTATATTATACAGCTGTTTCCTCACACACAGACCCGGAGTTGTGTTTTGTTTCATTCACACATGTTTAAGGTGCCAGAGGTTTTTTTCTAAAACTTTTAATTTTGACATCTTAATTTCAAAAGGCTATAACTTAAAAGTGATAAGAGATAAGAGACTTTCTGTAAATTAAAGAAATATTCAGGATGACCCAAAGTTTATTTAGGGATTAAATGGACCCATCTAAATTGCATATTATGACCATCTTGGATTACAGAGTTTTCATGAAATGTCACATGTTAGAAAGATAAAATGCAGAGCTGCTTTCCTCCCAAAATGTCCCTCACCTTGTGCTTGCTACTGCACAATAATGAATGTTCAGGTAAATAGTACATAGTAAACAAACTGTGTAAATCATAACTACTAAGAACTATTATAATTATAATTGTGACCTGGTCTATTTCTGGTTTAGACCTGTTTGAGTCCTGGTTTAGACCTGGCTCAGACCTGGTTTAGACCTGATTCAGTCCTGTTTTAAACCTGGTTTAGATCTGGTTCAAACCTGGTTCAGATCTGGTTTAGACCTGGTCTAGACTCAGTTTAGACCTGGTTTAGTTGACAGTCGTGCCTAGAGCAGGGGGGACGTTTGAATGAAATTTGACACCATATTTGACAAAATCGCCTGTTACATTCAAAGCAGCAGCTTGTCGACTTAAGTGGGCAGTGGCCCTTAAAGGGTTAATACACAAACTCTGCAGATTTAGATTTCTTTTCTAAAACTGAAAACACTCTGTTACACCTTGTGATGTAATATGGTGCTGTTTTGCTATGATTTTAAGCTTTAAACTTATAAAAGTATGTCTTTAAACCCTGGAACAGAACAAAAAGTAAACCAACAAAACCTCTTGAACTGAAAACTACCACTACGTGACATCATAAAGTGGAACAGAGCATTTTGTGCTTTGGAAATATAGACACACTAATAATAAAGTGTTACTCAAACGTGTGAATTAAACAAAACACAACTCCAGGTCTGTTTTTAAGGAGAAAACAACAGCTCTACATTTATTCAATTACAGCTGGTTTATAGCTCCAAAATACATTGAAGAACGGGCATTCTGACTGAGCGGGGTCGCCTCTCCACAGATCTGAACTGTAACTTTTTCTGATTTGGTCTCCATGAAGGAAGAAAGTTGAAATGCTAGTATGTCAAGTAAATGGAGAAAAACAGACAGAAATGTTACACAATGCACCTTTGAAGCTCACAAGAGTCATTTCTTTTGTAATATAAAACCTAAAAATCTGAAGAAAAATGTGAGGAAATCCCTTCAACAATACCAGGGATAAAACACAAACATTTCTTAACAACTGATCTTGAAGGGGAAAGCTGTAACAATCGATTTTACCATCTTCGATAACTCCAGACCACATTAGAGACTTAAACCAGATCTGAACAAAGGCCTTGATGCAGGTTGGGGGCAATAAGAATGTAGCAGCACGAATCCTTCTAAAAATTTAATGAGGAATCTCTCCTTTAAGGGCTACAGAAGAAGTCCTTTAAAAGTGTTTTTGTCGGTGAGAGTAGAGGAAACTTTGGAGCCGACACTTGCAATCTTGTCTTTGTTCCCACTTCTTTGTGTCTGGAGTGTTTTAATCTGCTCCTGTAGCACTGAGGTGGGAGAGTTGGTTAGATCGATGGCTTGTCAGACATTTCTCTACTGCCCGATTAAAAATATGACTCATTTAAAGGTCCTATATTACACAAAATTGATAAAAGTGAGATTTTAGTATGTTAAAATGCTGTTAAATCATCAAAAACATACCAGGAGTCGTGTTTTGTTTCACTTGCGCATGTTTTCGTGAGCCTGATCGACATCTCCAAAGCTCAAAATGCTCTGTTCCACCTCGTGATGTCACGCAGAGGCAGTTTTCAAGCTAACAGCTACTTTTATCGTTTAGTTCACTGGTAATTCGTGGTCTGAAATCGTCCGAATGATTCTGTTGAAGGTGCTGGGGTTAGGGCTAAAGTACAGTAGAACACTTCCTGTATTACCGCATGACATCACAAGGTGGAAGTGTTTTCGGTTTGAAAGAAGAACTGTGTCAAAAGTGTGTGAAGGAAAGAAACACAACTCCAGATATATATTTAATGAGGAAACAACATTAAAACAGATTAAAAACTTTGGATTCTGAACAGCCAAATCTTAAAATCCTTCATTTTCTAGAATCTGGACTAGATTAAAATGCAAAACGCAAACTTTAATAACTATTTATATTTACAAGTAATATATTAAAACCATATTTATTCTTATAATAAGAGCCTTTTTCTTAAAACCAATCACTAATCTGCCATTCTTTATTATTTTCAACAACAGTGGCCATTTTTTTCCAAATTAAATTATTCCGATTTATATAGTTTGGAATTAAATTATTCTCCTTCGAGTTTACATGGAAATATTTGTTAAATTTGTTTAATTCCGCTCAATGTCTGGGGGGTTTGGAATTAAATTATTCGAGTTTACATGGAAATATTTGTTTAATTTGTTTAATTCCGCTCAATGTCTGGGGGGGGATTGTTCTGATTGGACAGAGACAAGAACATATTTACGTCAACCGGATGAAAACACCCAATCAGCTGCCGGTTCCCAAAAAGAAAATTCCTTGTTCAAACTTTTCCGCTACCTTTTTGAAAAGGTTTGTGTTTTTATGTTTTCTGCCATCCGCTGCTTTCATTATTTGTAGTTTTTCCAGTGTAATTATTAAAAAAAATGTTTCAGTTCAAGACAAAAGTTTGCTCCGGGTGCCTTCTTGCAGGAATAAACCACCCACTAAATTCGGAATTAATTTTGATTCCAAATATTTTTTTAGAAATTAAATATTTACATGGTCTATTTAAAGTTGAATACATTTTTATTCCAAATTAAATGATTTTTAATCTGATTTAACGCTCTCGTGTAAATGGGCAAGTGTGACAGGAATATAACAAATTGTGCGTAACTTTCTGTTGGTTAAAGTGTTTGACGGATTTTTATGATTCCCTAATTTTGATTTTATTTATTGTAAATGTAAATTATTAATATATAGTTTTACACCAGTCAAGAAGCAAAAAAAGTTGAAACATACGTTGAAAATTACAGAAAGTAGGGAATACTAAAACTATTGATGGCATCACACTAAAGAGAATTCTATCCAAAAATTATACACAATTTACAATTTAATTTCAGAATTTAAGAAACGCTGATACTTTTAACATTAACTCAACAAAATGGGTGTTTTTCCCTAGTAACAGCTATAAATTCTCTGGTGAGATGTCACAATTTCCAACCAAGAAGTCAAAATTTTAAACCAAAAAATTACCAAATTGGGAAAATGAGTGTGAATGTTTTTACAAAATCCAAAATATAATGAGGTTAAATTGTGTTTTAGTAAAATGTGTAGTTTAAGCTGTCATAGGCACTTAAGCTCAACCCCGGTGAGGTGCCTGCTGTTGTGATTTTGGGCTTTAGTTCCCAAAAATTCCCATTCAAAAGATAACATTTAGTTTAAATTGTTAACAGCTATGGCAACAGTCCTATTTTTTCATCATTCTGAAACCCGTCTCTGACATGTCAGTCAATAAAACAATATAAAATCTGTCTAGTTCCAAGCTCTCAGGTGGATTTATTGTGCGTGGGTTCCAAGTGACAAAAACACTGCAGAAATATTTGCAGTGTGAAAACTGGCAAATCCCAGGGTGAACCAAAAGATTCCAGCCTTAAAAGACACATATTATGGAATTTTCAGAGCTTTTATCCCTGTTATAACTTTGTTCTCTTATCCAAAATTTGTGTCTTTAAAAAGTATTTGGTTAGGATGGTTATGTCTCAGATAGAAGCCCTGTGCTGTTTTTGAGTCCATAAATCATTGTCAGATTAGTCCAAAGCTCTTGTCCAATCTTGTCTTATCCAAATCTGTCTGAAACCAAAGGTAAAAGGAGCTGTTAACTTGAAAACTACTGCTTCCTGGCATCACTACAGAGAACAGTGTTAAAGAACGTTGTGAGCTTCACAGATGTAGACAGACTGATAATAAAGAGTTACTCAAACATATGTGAATGAAACGAAACAACTCAGAGTATGTTTTTGTTGAGGTAACAACAATGGATTCTTTTGAGCTTTTTGCAGATTCACATTTTGTGTAATACAGTGTCCCTCGTTTATGTTTTAAAGATAACCCGCAGTAGGTGAAATTATTATGTATGCTTTAAGGCTGTTAAACCCCTCATTACACACTTTATACAATACATTTATAACATTTTGTCACATTTCTAGTAAAAACATGTGAAATCTCTTTATGTAACGGACTGAATAATTAATAAAATGTATTTATTCCGTAATGGTGCCTACAGCCGCTAACTGCTACCTTCCTTCAGCATGTCCAGAAGTCCAACTTTTGCGCGATGGTTTGCATCTTCCTTTGCCTTTTGGGTGCGACCACAGGAGCCTTTGTCGGTGCAGAACTTTTCGTCGACATTGTGGATTTTGTTGGGGAGAAAACTCGCAAACATACAGAGAGTCCCACTTCTAGCAGTCGAACATTTATGTAAATTTGGCTGAACGCATTCTGTACTGTACAGGACCCAGCACAGAGACTGATGACAATGTCTACAGACCCTTAGACAATCAGGACACAGAACACAATGTGCAGGTTCTCCTCTCTCCATGAAAAGTGATAGCGATGGATGACTGTATAGGACTTTTAAAGTGCAAGACATGTCACTTATCAAGTAGTTAAAATTGTTTCCCTCATGGTAATTCTGTCTGCTGCCAGTAGATGGTGAGCTTTATCCTTTTAGACAAGTTCTTTCTACTTTAAGTTGGCTTTATTTTTCTGACTATACACAGGATTTGGAGCTGCTCTCATTCAATACAGAAGGAACAGGACATGGATGAGGCTTAGAAAACTGTATTTTCAGGGTTAGAAATCTGTGTTTGAAAACTGTATTTTTTCCATCCTTCTTAACACAGAAGCCAAGTAACTAAGATTTGTACCTTGGAAATTCAAAACAGTTGCTGACTTTTTGGTAAAATGTCATAAAACCATTAGCATTTAGATCTGCTCGTCAATTAATCATTGTAAATATATGATGTTAGCTTCATTTTGCCTCCTCTAACCAGACACTACCAGACTTCCTCCACCCCAGCCACTTCCTCCAGTTCCTCTTGTGGAATTCCCAGGCCAGTCAAGAGACATAATCCATTTGTGTTTATGTCTCTCTGTATCTTTGTGAGCTTTTTCTCATGAACCTGCAACACACCCTACAGACACAGTCACTTTAGAAGTGCAGCATGCAACTTTTCTAGTGGAGGGTCCGTCACCTGCTTGTTTCTATGGAGATGTCATTGCTCTGCAAGAAGTGTCACAGTGTGACATTAAACAGCTCTACTTTACAATTATTCAATTCCAGATGGTTTTATATCTCAAAAATACATAGAAAAACAGACATTTTTCTGTGAGTCGCCTCTCTACAGATCTGACGTGTAACTTGATAGAAAGGTGTAATATCATACTGTAAAACATTTCAGACAAAGTAATAACATCTCCATGGAGAAAAGCATTTGACAGACCCTCCACCAGAAAAGTTACACAATGTGCCTTTAAGTATGATGCACAGTGCAGGGGTCAGTCAGTCTTGCATAATATTTTTTTTATATATATAGAACATACATACTTTTTATTGTAACACCTACAGTAAGAAGAAATCCACATCCACACACTGCAATTTCAATTTCTTCCACACCGAGCATTCAGAATCTGTTTGCCATTTCATGAGTTGCTGAACATTCTTCCCACACAGGGCTTAACCAAGAGCCTGAAAGAAATGAGCCAGAAGTTTTCATTCTTCCTTTGATTTTTTTGAAACAATGGAAGATGTAGTTTCTCATCCTGAGAGACTAAACTTACTGACAGTAAAAACTTTGTTCAGTTGGCTTTTCCCATTTTTTTCCTCTTGAGACATGATACAAAATGTTTTGTGTTGTGAAATATAAATACCCGATTTCTTCACCAAATATTCTAACATTGACATATTTTGCTAACTCAATTAAAAAGCCAGGTTAATTCGACCTACAAGACAGAAATGACAATTTTATTATTTAATTAGTTTTGTTAAAGAAAACATGGTGCTTAAGCTGACATACACTGCACATTTCTCTGATCTGGCAAAGATTTTAAAGGTTATATCAGGTTATTCAAATTCATTCTCTACTTACTAGTTCTGAGACTGCTTCATTCTAGTCTAGAGGGAGTTCAGTTTAAGAGAACTTGTCAAGTAAAATTATGTGTCCATGCAGCAAGATAATGTCACTTCTTTTAAGCCATTTTCTGATAGATTTGTGTTTATATTTTAATTTTTTGTAGTGTATAATCTATGACAACAGTGGATCATTATGTTAGGTTTTGCACATTTTAATTGCAATATTCATCTAAAATGATTTAATAAAAGAAACAAGACTCACAAGTCTTACAGTTGCACCTTAGAAAACTGTGGTGGCCAATGGGAAATGTCAACACAATAAAGATGATGGCACCTTTGATGGAAAGCTGCAGATCAAGTGTAGTACCTACACATATCAACGATTAAGAAAATAAAATTGAAAAACAAAATAAGTTGGGGGTGTGTGTCGGTAGAGGTGAAAACGTGGGTTGATCGGAAAGCTAGTATCTTGAAAATAAACTTTTAGTAATTGCTCATACATGCATGAATCACTCTAAATACAATGAGAGGGGCAATGAGAAAGTAAACAGCTTTAAAATGCTTAAGAGCTCTGAAAGGTCGATTTTGCATAATGGTTCTGCTTTTAAAAGGAAATAAAACTCATTACAGGAATGGTATAGCATGCGGTTCCCTCCTATGACCGAGCCTGCTGCTCTTCACTTCAGTTAGACACACATATAGTAGCTAACCAACTCTAGTCATTTTTTCTCTTCATATTTATCAAATCAAATCAAACT
>KN495295.1:0-10992 GCA_000787155.1 Scartelaos histophorus
ATATATATATATATAATGGTCAGTCCTTGGAAGCTCCATCAAGGTTCGTGCTGCCTGCTGTGGGCAGTAAAATGACCCTCAAAGTCTTTAAGCAAAGTGTCCATAGATGTCTAATCATCTTTATGGTCCACAGTGAAGAAGGTTACTACTGAAGACTCCCCCTGTTCACCTGCAGGGGCCTTGCCTGTTGCTACCCACACAGAAATATAAATTTTTATTACAGCATTGCCACTTGATGCAGTTCGTCCCCAAACCAAACTTATGTCTCTCTCCAACATTAGACTATGAATACACAAAGTGACATAAGTGAGTGAGACAGACTTTATCTGCAGGTTAAGGCTTTGGCAATACAGGTTCAGTGATTGGAGTAGACCAACTTTTTAAACTGTAATTCTTTAAATACTAATTCAATTAATGCCAAATCGTGGACACTGGCATAATTGCAAGGGTTTCACATAGTTCAATGAAGAGTTGTTAAACATTAATAAAGCTGTCCAGAAATGTGCACACTTAATAGTTAGAGACACACTGCATTAATCCGAACAGAGAAAAAAAAGCAGGACTGAACTCTAAACTAAAGTCTAAAACAGTACCTTTGTGAGGAATATAGCAGATTTTAACCAGCAAAAACTAACAAACTTGGCATGCATGCTTTTTCAATGACATCTGAGTTATCTGAAGTGTTGATCTTTTGCACATATTCAATTTAAAATCCACATGCCTTTATATTTCACTGTATGCAGGTTCTTTGCTGTAAGCAGGAGACAGTGTAAGACAGTCTGGGTGATATAGGCAGTAGACAGCAGGTTAGTGCAGCTGTAAAACCTCCACAGAGTGATGGATGAGAGAAGAGATGGGGCTGGTCCTGGGCTGATACAGACGAGAGCGGGAGGGCATGTGACAGAAGACTCTATAACCTGCACCTGGACTTTAATGGCATCTTAAAAACACAAACAGTCACCCAACGTAACCCACAACAAAGAGTCACCCATTAAACCTGCACCACAAGACCTAATGTGCCCACAGCATTAACTCACCCATTATAACCATGAAAACAAGTGACCCATCATATCTACTCCAACAACTGACCCGACATTACCCACAGCAAAGAGCCACCCATTAAACATGCACCACAAGACCCATCATACCCACAGCATTAAGTCTCCCATTATAGCCATAAAAACAAGTGACCCATCACACCCACAGCAAAGTAACCTATTATAGCCATAAAAAACAAGTGACCCATGATAACCAGACCGATAACTAACCCAACATAACCCACAGCAAAGAGTAACCCATTGTACCCATAAAAAACTAGTGACCCATCATACCCACAGCAAAAAGTCACCCATTATACCCATAAAACCAAGTGACCCATCATACCCACAGCATAAAGTAACCCATTAATGCCATAAAAACAAGTGACCCATCATAACTGCACCGACAATTGACCCAACATAACCCACAATAAAGAGTAACCCATTATAATCATAAAAACAAGTGACCCATCATAGTGGCACCATCAGCTGACCCAGTATAACCCACAGCAAAGAGTCACCCATTATACCCATAAAAACAAGTGACCCATCTTAACCAGACCAACAAACTGACCCAGCATAACCCATAGAATAAAGTCACCCATTATAACCATAAAAAAACAAATGACCCATCATACCAACAGCAAAGAGTAACCTGTTATAACTGCACTACAAAATCCATTATACCCAAAGCAAAGAGTAACTATTATACCCATAATAAAAACAAGTGACCCATCGTATCTGCACCAACAAGTGACCAAACATAACCCACAGTCACCCATTATACCTGCACCACAAGACCCATATACCTACAGTATAAGGTCACCCATTATAGCCATAAAAACAAGTGACCCATCATATCCACACTGACAACTGATCCAGCATAACCCACAGCAAAGGGTCATAGCATTAAGTGACCTGACCCATTATAATCATGAAAACAAGTGACCCATCATACCCAGAGCAAAGAGTCACCCATTATAACCACAGAAACAAGTGACCCATCATACCCAGAGCAAAGAGTCACCCATTATAACTACAGAAACAAATGACCCATCATACCCACCACAAAAAGTCAACCATTATACCCAAGTGACCCATCATACCCACCGCAAAAAGTCACCCATTACAACCATAAAAACAAGTGACCCATCATACCCAGAACAAAGGGTCACCCATTATAACCACAGAAACAAGTGACCCATCAGACCCAGACCAAAGAGTCACCCATTATACCCAAGTGACCCATCATACCCACCGCAAAAAGTCACCCATTACAACCATAAAAACAAGTGACCCATCATACCCAGAACAAAGGGTCACCCATTATAACCACAGAAACAAGTGACCCATCAGACCCAGACCAAAGAGTCACCCATTATAAAATGACACATACCCAGGATAAGAAGAGACCCATCACACCGACACCAAGTGGCCTATCATACGAATCCCAAGTGACGCGCCATACCCACAGGTAAATGGTAAACAGCAACAACATCACGTAAGCATTTTGGTACAAATGAAAAACAAAAACAACAAAAATAATCTGCTATTTGCTAATGTGATCTGCAGCTATCCACAGGAGATGCTATCTCTTTGTTGAGATAAAGTTTACGGCGACGTCAGCATAAGCACAACAGGTCTTCTTTAATTAAAACAATGGATGTGATGTACACGCAGCCAAAGTAATTAAACTCATTTGTCATTGTCAAGAAAGAAGTCAGATTTGATGGGGCTGAACTTTTTTTTTTTCCATGTATTAAAAAATGTGTCTTGAAGTTGAGGTACTTTTAGGTCAAAATGAGACCGCCGACTACTGTCTGTATCTAAATATGAAACATTTGTATTCTTCACTAACCACAAAATAATGCTGCTGTGTTATTAGCATGCTAGTTGTTGTTTGCATTGGCATGGGTTAACAGCTCATCTCCTGTACTGCAAAAAAGCTTGGCCAAAATGTAAGATATAAACACTTAAATCTATCAGAAAATGTCTTAAAAGTAGTGAAATTATCTTTCCATGTAGCAAGATCATTTTACTTGACAGGTTTTCTTTGAATAAACCCTCTCTAGACTAGAATGAATCAGTCTCTGGTAAATGTTCAGGGCCTGGAAGTAAGTTTATGGATGCTAAGTTTGAGATAAACATACTTAAAATCTGTTTATGATTAGTGTTCTTGGCCTAATAATAAGTTCTCGGATGCCAAATTCTAGATAAAATGCTTTAACTTCTGCTCAATTCTAGTTAAACATACTTAAAGGAAGTTTATGATGTGTATGAATGGCCTGATAATAAATTCAAAGATACTAAATTCGATGTAGAAGCACTTAAATCCGTCTGACATGATAGTCGTCCGTAGTCAGTCTATATCAAGCAAATCTGTATCACTGAATCTAAAAACAAGGGAAGTGTTGCAGGAGAAACTGGAAAATGGATTGTAGCTTCTTTTAAACATTTATTGCCTAAATTTAAGATTTTCTGAAGATTATACAACCAATTTAGAACTAGTAAGTTTTAAACATATATTGCCTAAATTTAAGATTTTCTGAAGATTATACAACCAATTTAGAACTAGTAAGTGGATAATAAATCTGAAAACAAGATAAAGGATGTGATAGAAGTAGGAAAATCTTGGACTGATTGGAGAAATTTGCAGTGTATGGCCTCTGAAAGTTTGGAAAAGTGCTTGTAAACTCATTAGGGTGAATAATTAGAACGCTCAGAGGACAGACAGTGAAAAGCAGGTACAAAGGCTTGTCTCGTCTTATCTTCACACAGAGGGCATGTTGCTGTGGTACGAGGGGTATCTGTAGATTGGACATGTCTGCTGCTCTCACATTGCCTGTCATGCTGTATATTCCCCATGGCTCAGTACTGCTTACACCCACACATTGCGCACACACCGGGACAGGGTTAGCATCGCAACACACATTTTAATCACACAACGCATTCCGTGGAGTTGCAAAGGCAGCAGAATCCCATCGAAACGAGCGGGACAATGTATTCACAAACAATGGAGGCGGCGGAGAGTGAGGGCCTCAGCAGATTGAATACAGGAGCCATTTTTCATCGCGCCGACCGCTCAATCCTTCAGGCCGGAGTTTGGTCTGTCAGGAAGTCCTTGGACCAGAGGTGAAAACTGTTTACGCTCGGATGAAGAGGTGCACGCAGCGGCCTTCACATAATACGAAGTCGGGCTTTGTGGAGTCTGAGTCGGTCCTTCTGATTCGCGGCACTGAACCATGACACTGTGCTTGATAAAGGAACAACGTTTAAAGGTGTATGCTTTAAACTGCTTAATTTGACAAATGTTGTGACAGTTCTATAAAAAAACTAGTTCTTAAACTTTTTACATCAAATAGATCTACTACTTATGTGATATATTTGGTCTTCCAAGTACCACAAGATCTAAACCAGGTCATAAAGGGCCCATATTACACGATTTTATGATCTATGTAATAATGTTTTCTCATCGCAAACAGACTTGGAGTTGTGAGTTGTTTCATTCACACAAATACCACCACTCTGACTCTGACGTCTAGTTGTTGGAGAGGAGGCATTTCCATTTTTTTATCAAACATCCCTGCACTTTGACTTTTTTTTCCTTGGTGGTTCTATCACACTAGGTAATTATTAAGTTGGGGCGGCACTCTTTTCAGGAAAGTTTTTTCACAGACTGGTGGCGTCGAAGGTGCGGCGTGTGCAGGGTATGCGAGAAGACATGGTCCATGCGGCGTACGGGAGGAGACGGCAAAAAAGGTGTCGCTCAAATCGGTAGGTTATCAGAATGGTGACATAAAAGGTGTCGGAATGACAGCATCAAAAAGTGTGGAGGCTTGTCGGAAAGGAAGGTTGTCAGGTGGGTGTAGAGTTATCCTGATTTAGCTAAACAACACACAGAGGTATTATTTCTTTTTTTTCTTTTGCGCTTTGTTTTAGTTTAAGATGAAGTTATGTGCAAAACTGGTTCAAACTGGTCTTCTCTCACGGGTGTTTGAAGTGGTGGGTTGTAGGTGCAAAATTAACACTAAGGGAAGTTGAATTAACAATTAACCATTCAACTTATATCAACTCTTTCAAATAGTTAAAATAACATGTTTTGTCTTAAAAACAACTCTGAAATATTTTACCCTGAAATTTTAATGTTCCAGTTTTGGCTGTGTACTTATTAAAAATACGTGGGCCTACTAGAATGAGCTAATGTATGTTCACATTCACACAGTCAGAAAGCTGTGATGTTCTTGTTTTTTTCATGAAATATTGGACATTTACGGCCAAAACCTCCCATGCTGTTATTGGCTCCTATATGTCCCACTGATAAAAAGTGCAACAGTGCATCATGTATGTTCACATTCACACAGTCAGAAAGCTGTGATGTTCTTGTTTTTTTCATGAAATATTGGACATTTACGGCCAAAACCTCCCATGCTGTTATTGGCTCCTATATGTCCCACTGATAAAAAGTGCAACAGTGCTCTCAGAACGCATTTTCTTCAGGTGACGCTCCAAACTATGAGGAGGTTCTCAGAATGGCGACATAAAAAGTGTTGAAATTGGCTTTATATCGAAATAAAGGTTGTACCTCCATTCATACATTTTATTTTTTCTCTGTTCTACCTTATGATGTCATGTGGTAATACAGGAAGTACTCCACTGTGTTTCTAAAGTCCTCACACCTTCACTTGAATCATTTGAATCATTTCAGCCTCGGAATTCCTAATCACTATTGAACAAAACATAAAAAGGAGCTGTTAACTTGAAAACTACCTTCTCATAACACATCACAATGAGACTAATAATAAAAGGTTACTCAAATATGTGTGAATGAAACAAAACACAACTCCAAGTATGTTTTTCATGACGTAACAACATTCTAACATAGCTTAACGTTCACAAGTGTCCATTTTGTATAATATATGATCTTTAAATAGGACTGCACCAGGTCTATACAAGGTCTAAAACACTACGCTGCAAAAAGCTTAAGGTCTAAACACTTAAATCTATCAGAAAATATAGTGAAATGATCTTGCTACATGGACAGATCATTTTACTTGACAAGTCCTCTTAAAATAAACTCCCTCTAGACTAGAATGAATCATCTCAGAACAAGTAAGAAGATAATAAATATGAAAAGAAGGTGAATAACCTGATATGAGTTTTAAAATCTTGGGCAGATCAGTGAAATTTGCAGTGTTCTAAATGAAATAAATGCAAGAACTGAACCACCAGTGCCTATAACACAGTTTGAGAAATATTGTTGCAGTGTTTCTCAGGACTGGTACTATTCCATGTATTAGCTCTGACGCATTTCTTATGGGAGAGTAAGTTCTATTTATTGGCTAATTTGAGGCCAACTTCCGTATTTTGGAAATGTGTGTGTGAGTGTGCAACCAAAGAGCCATTTAGGAGCGGACCACTGGTTTAGTGAGGATTATCTTCATTTAGCGGCTAATCTGACCAATTTCCATATTTGAAAATCCAAATGTGCAACTAAAAAGCCAATCGGGAGCGAGCATTCAAACATTTCTAACAGTGAAAAGCCAGAGCTGTTTTGGCAACTGACATCTTTGCGCTTTGTTACAGAAAATGAAGCTAGTCCAGGTTTATTAAAAGAACATCCCAATCACAACGCACCGTGGAACGCAATGTACCCAATTTTGCCAAACACCAACAGAAGGACAGGGTTTGGTTTAAACGTTTTTCACCGAGGATTACTAATCATTGAAACGAACTGGACGCCGAGGGCCACAGACAGGTGCTCAATACAGTGAGTCATTCCGATGGTGCATTCAATAAAGCGTTGACAGAACCACAGTACTTTTAACAAGGCTCATAACACTCATTTTAGGTGTGTGTCATAATTCAGCGTGATATATGGAGGCTGCAGCGGTAGAAAGTACAGTCTATGCGAATTTGGGCCAAGAGAAATGTGTCTGAGTACCGCATTTCGCCCCCGGGCCCCAGTTTGGACAGCCCTGATTTAAAAGATTCATATTACAGTATTTTCTGATTTATGTTCTAGTGCGGAACAAGAGGTAACAACATCCTAACATGACTTAAAGCTCACAAGAGTCAGTTTTGTGTAATATAGACTCTTTAAACCATTTGTTGTGGTTGCAGTTCGCTTGTAACCGTCACGTTTGACAAGTTTCAGACTCAAAAGTGGAATTTACCGTGACTCCAGCGGCAACAAATCTCCGAGCATCCTCCAGGACAAATAGTATCTCTTCATATTTCTCCAGTTTGAGACAGATAAATAGTGTACTGAAAAGCAAGCATGGGAAAAAAGTATGAAGAGCGGGTATTATGCAAACTTTTTGGAGTTTTCTACCCTGTTATATATATGTTCCCTCATCAAAAACATGCCTGAATGTTTGAGTAATATAGTGATCTCTCCCGGGCCCTATTCAAACCTTATAGTTAGATGTAAGATTCTGTACAAGGCTCCGCCCACAAGTCTACATCTCCCAGGCTCCCACATGACAATTCTCTGTAACTATACAAAAACATGATAGAAAACATTACACTACAGCTTCACAATCCTGATACTATATGAAGTAGTTTTATTAGCAGGATGCACAGTGATTGTAATGCGGTAGTGCTCTGAAGGAGGAGTGGCTTTGGACTCAAAAACAAAAGTAAAACATGTTAATATGTTTTTTGTGGGGAATATATCATTTTCAAAACAATAAAAAGTAACGCGGTGATCTAAATATATCATGATTTTGTTATTAAAACACTATAGAACTGCAATACCCCCTTTTTTAAAAACACAAATTAGGCAAACATACTTTTTTTTTTTTCATTTTTAACCATGTTGTACTATTGTCCCCTCATCAAAAACATACTTGGGAGTTGTGTTTTTTATTTATTTATTAATCTGTGAGTCCAAAGTTGTCTTCTCTGAGCCTCAAAAAAGCTCTGTCCACATTTAGCCTTTTTAGTTACATCATAGGTAAAATCCTGGTCCTGGTTCAGTCCTAATTTAGTTCTCCTGTTTCAGACCTGGGATCAGTCCTGGTGTAGTCCTGGTTCAGTCCTGGGAACAGTGCTGGTTCAGTCCTGGTTTAGTCCTGTTTCAGACCTGGGATCAGTCCTGGGATCAGTTCTTTTTCAATCCTGGAATCAATCCTGGTTCAGTGCTGCTTTAGTCCTTGTTTAGTTCTCCTGTTTCAGTCCTGAGATCAGTCCTGGTTTAGTCCTGGTTCAGTCCTGGGATCGGTCCTGCTTCAGTCCTGGTTTAGTCCTGGTTTAGTCTTCCTGTTTCAGACCTGGGATCAGTCCTAGGATCGGTCCTGGTTCAGTCCTGGTTTAGTCCATATGTGGCTCAAAAGTCATTTCGATAATGTTTCTTCTGCCCAGTAGATGCCTGTGAAGTGATGACATATTTTAGACAGTAGAGTCGTGTCTGTTAATTTGTATTTGCATTGAAGAAACCGTAATCATTTACATTTCATGACTAATTCTTGATGTCATAACTTTTCAACTTGTATTCTGGTAGATAAAATACACACAACACATTTTATGTACAAGTGAACTCATTCGAGAGTTTACACATATATATTTTATGCTCGACTACAGCCATATACACACAGATTTCCCAAATATACACACATTTCTATCCTATGAATATGAATATTTCTGAAAGCTTTCATGCTCCATACTGTTAGCTTAGTATTTTTACTGGATGTATTTTCTAATAGTTTATTTCTATTACTGACAGCAGAGGGAGCTCCAACGCCTAAATGTCTCACTGGAAACAGAGGCGTAGTTTATAGAATATATTTTCCAAATGCAGACATTATTTGAAGTTATCAAATGCAAAATACTTATCCCAAGCCAACCAAAAGAAAATTTAAAAGAGTTTTCAAGACACAAGAGTGCATGTGTATTCTTTTAGTTAGGTTGAGTTTGAAAAGAGTGATTAGAAAACTTCAAATTGGCAAAAGTTAGTATTGTCTTTAACATTCTCTGGCACGGTGATGCTAACTAAATATAAAAATATATATAAAAAGAAACCAGAAAATTATAGTCACAAGCATTGTTCACAAGCACAAGCAGTCATTCTCACCTTTTAGTTGAAAATCAAACTTCTAAACAGAACCATGAACACTTGGACTGATCATCCTGAAAATGTGCTCTTTAAATCCATTTGGTATTTTTACTTGATTCTTCATCTTAAAACTTTTTGAGTGTTTGCTTATGTGTCACTGCAGTACACAAGATAACCAGGTCATAACACATAACACACTTTACCTGATTTAGCACAGAGCAACTTTTATCTAGGACTGTGAAGATAAAACAGCTGCATACTAAGGTCCTACAAATGTGGCCAGTGCATAATGTTATCTAACCCAGTAACCTTCATCAGATCTGTGAATCCAGCTCTGAGCCAAAGGTTAGGCCCATTTGTTAATCAAATGAATTTTCCAACTCCACTGGAATTCTTGCATTGCTCGAAGGTGAAGCAAAAGTAGAACATGTGAGCCAAGACTGAAGACCAAGGCTAATATAAAGAGGGAGGAAGGGACAAGGACGACACAAGGACTAAAACTGGGTTAGTGAAAGTTTGAGTTTGATCTAATCTGCAAATGTTTCGTTGATGACATTTGCAAACGCACCAAAATAAATAAAAAACTAAAGTTAATGGTGTAACTTTTAGGTTGGAGGTTTTTTTCCTGCTTATTTCAATGGAGATGTAATTTCTCTGCCTGGAATGACACCAAAATAAATAACAAACTAAAGTTAACGGTGTTTCCTGCTTATTTCAATAGAGATGTCATTGCTCTGCCTGGAATGTTCCACAGTGGGACATTAAACAGCTCTACCTTGCATTTATTCAATTATAGGTGATTTTATAGCTCAAAAATACCTAAAAAAAAAAAAAAAAAAAGATATTCTGACTGTGAGCGGTCGCCTCTCCACAGATCTGACCTGTAACTGGGTCTGGTTTGGTCTCCATGACGATAGAAAGGTTTACGCCACATTGCGAAACATTTCAAAGCTACCTCTAGCACACATTTGCAATCTCATTAAGAAAATATAAAAGAATGAATTTCCCGAAGCAAGGTGAATTTTTGATTTATGAAGTTTGGTTGTCAAATGCCGCTGACTTCTCTCGATTGCCTTTGATGGTGAAATCGAAAGGAAAGCTGAGGCGAGGTGCAAAGGTTGTGAGGTGCAGTAACCTGAGACAGCTCCGAGGAGTTAAAAAGAGGGAGGCTCTGCGGAGGTGAGGACAGAGGGAGAAGACGCTCACCTGCACAACACTACTCTTAAATTAACTAAAATAAAGTTTAAAAATAAAACACCTCTAAGTGTCAAGTGTTATCCGTTTACTCTCAAAACATTAATCTAACTCTTGAATTTGGGGTTAAACAGGAATTTTGGTCCAGTCTTAGTTAACATTTCCAAAAATGTTAAATTAATTCTAGAACAGATTGGACTCATATAAACCCTGAGAAAATGTTCAAATTGATTTTGTGAGAGTCAATTTTAACGCTCCACTTTTTGCTGTGTAGAAGCTATTTGAAGTAAATTAACATTCAGAAGATTAGAAGTACAATACAATTTAATGTAGGGTCCATTTTAAACATATTTAATCAAGCATTTGGCATCACCAGGCCAAGTTACAGATCTGTGGAGAGGCGACCCAGCTCACAGTCAGAATACATGTGTTTGTCTGTCTACTTACTTGAACGAGCAAAATGGTCAAATTTAAAACCCTGTGGAAGATTCCAGGCAAATGTTATGACATCTCCATGGAGAAAAGCACATGGTCGATCCCCAACCAGAAAAGTTACATAGTGGATCTTTAAAAAAAATGACTTTAAAAACCCTGAACCTACAGCAGCAGTGTCATAGGTGCTTCTAACAGCTGTCGTTACGCTACGTACTGCTCAAATTAGGTTGCAGTGCTAATTTTTCAGAGTCTCCAAGATGTATTCAGGAAATA
>KN495297.1:0-11748 GCA_000787155.1 Scartelaos histophorus
AACATGATATTGATATTTGACAACATATTTAGAAAAAATTGACACACTCAAGCAATGTTTGTTGAAATATTATGGGGGAATATCTATTCAAGAAAGCTGAAATTCCATGTGGGACTACAAAACATTTCAGAAAATATGCCAAAAAAAAAAAAGAAATTTGATTAGATTTAGATAAATCAGTTGTTAAGGGCGAACAGTCACACCACATGACATTTCAACACTTTATGTACAAAAACACGCATAATAATTAATGATTTCTGAAAAAAATATTTGGTTTCATGGTCAAGGTCAGAGGTGCTACAGGTATGTTGTGAATTATGATCAAATTTGAACCTTTTTGACTGAAGAAAAACAAATTGTCAGGCATCATGTCTTTGACCTACATATACATGGGTGGGCATCATAAAAGTAGGCAGTGTCTTTCCTATTTCCTATACACAATATTAATATACACTGTAAAGAGTGGGGTTCGAACATATATGGTTCTGGCTCCTACTGACCCTTGCTCCCATTGACTTACACTGGAAGTAACTGCTGCTCGTCATTTTGGTCTTAAAATGTTCGTTTTACCCGCTGTTTAACCCACTCTGCAAGATCCTTGGATTTTTATTTAGCCATTTTGTCTGTTAAAAAAAAATATATTCCCAATATGATTCCTGATTCCAAATTAGCTCCTATAACTGCTAACATCACAAGCTTCATGTGATTGTGGACACTCATTATCCACTTATTATCCAGTTTATTTATACAGTTTATGGGTTCGAACCGCCTTTAACATTTGACTGATAACATTTTGTTTTCCCATTCCCAGGTTCACAAATTCAGGTCGAGATTACCATCGACACCAGCCTATATTGATCAACTGTTCTTTATCCACTACCCTTGAGCAGCTTGCTTTTTTTCGCCAACAACAAACAATAAAGAAATGTATAATTCATCTGGAACGAATGTATTAACCAGTTTGAATTGATAACGTCGAAAAGAAAAGGTCAATTTATGCCAGAAAGCAAAGCGAACAGTGGAAGATCCCTGTAGGCAACAAATAGCCCGGGGTCCTAGGCTCCATCTGTGAGAGGAGAGGTGCCCGAGGATAGCGCTGCCTTCTTTTTAGTCTTTGAAATAACCCGACTCAGATAGGAACCTCTTTTGGATCGCCTTTACAATAGATTATTATGCAGTATAGGTGACGGTGTTATCCGCTTTGTATGCAGATTACAATGGGACAAAAACGAGTTCCTGCGCAACAAGCGGCTTTGATATTTACTGAGGAAGAATCTAAATGATGTAGTTTGTTCCCTCTGCCTACTACTTCCTACTACACGTAGAAATGCTGCACAACAAAGTGAGACTGTTTTAAAAGCAGAAAACTCAAGCCACAGATCTCAAAATCAATACAGTGGCAAAGAATATGACATTTTTCAGTCAATCCAAGATAAACAAAACAATGTGTGCGCATACTTGTAGTACAAAAGAAATTGATTAACGCAGATGTACTAATCTAAGTCATAAATACCTCAAAATCAATTGACCAGGTGAAAATATTTCTCTTTCAAAGTTAATACATTCCATTGTATGTATGTATGTATCAGGTCAGTTCACCAAACATTTGTCTAGAACAGCTACTTTTGTTAACATTGCAGCGTGAACCATACAGTTGTGGTCACTATGTAAATAATGATGTCATCTCATCACATGTAACTCTTTTTTCGTGCATAGTTAACATTATTGGGGAATAACTTTTGACTTGAGCGTTAAACATGTATGTTTGTGATGAGGAAACAACAGTATAACATAGCGTAACATGGGCCTTTGACTGTGAACACTGAGCAATGCAATGTTTGGTATGTAACAAACGTGGATAACAGGCCAACTAAAATCCTGTTGTTAGTGACTCTTCATACTGTGTAGATTAATTAGCGATATCTGTCCATTTAGATGAAGTACAAACAGACTGTTAAATTCCAAAAATCCAGACTATGATCACAATCTGAAGCACAACGGCGCAGTCTATTACACAACCTCCATTGACACAGTAGATCTTCTAGTGGAACCTCATGACGCAGTGGCCCCAAGGATAAACTTTCCACAAATAAAGTCTGGTATGAAAGAAAGTTCATTCTAACAAGCCACCTTTGTTTTCAAGGCTTCATGAATGAGAAGTCACAACAAGAAGCCCCGGGGATATGTATTGTATCGCGCCAGTTTCTTTGTACCCAAACACAAGCTAAAGTGTTAAAAAGACTCGCAAGTCATGTGTTGTGTGTTGGACAAATGATTGTAAGCAATGCTAACAGCGAACGTGACATAACTTTGGAGATTTGGTTGGATAAAGTTGAATAATTTTGTTGACCTTCTGTCTGTCCCAGATACTCAGCGTGTTTGTGATGATGTTGGATGAGTCAGGTCTTCGTCGACATAAGGTGTGAGTGATGCTGTTTAGATGATCGGGAGGAAAAACGTGTGTGGCAAGTCTGCCTGTTCCATATGATGTGTTTATTTCCTGTTTTTGGACAAACCATGCAACTAAAAATACAGTTTTTATTGACTCTGAAGCAAGGAACAGGGAAATGCAAATTCAAACAAGAAAAGCTTGAACCTGATAGACAAAGAAAAGAAAAATGGCGATGTAACTGCCAGAGTTTGTAAAATTGAGTATGTATAATTCATTAAAGGTGTATTGTGTAACTTTTCTGGGGGAGGGTCAACCACCTGCTTTTCACCCTGGTAACGTTATTGTCTGAAATGTTTCAACAGTATGACATAGACTTTTTTACCATAATGGAGACCAAAGCAACTATTTATTTCATATTATTGGCAGCTTTTCAAACAAATTATTTATTTGTAGCCAACTCAACTTATACCCATCATAATCTGCTGTGAAAAGCATAAACAATGTCATAATATCTTTAACTAATCAATATTGCTGCTTATTTTGACAAAAAGTAGTGTTGTAGAAATGTTATAGCATAATCCATCCTTTTGTAGACTAATGGAGCTTGCAGTCTCCTTCACACAATTGCGCACTCACCACTGCAAGAATTATACATCCATTTCAGACATGCATTTATTTACACATTTGCCTGTATACCTTCACCTTATTTTGCAGTAAAATTGCTTTATTCTTGCAGTGTATTATTGGGGCTTTCAACAGACTGCAAAGCTCTAAAAACTGGCAGCACAATCGAACCATGTTTAATGAGGCTGTGATAATTATGGGAGAGATGGTCTAGGCTGAACTCATGAGCAAAAGTCTAATGACAATTTTAAACTTACATATTCAAGGGCCCATATTATGCTTTTTTCTATGTCATAATGTTTCATCTCATCAAAAACATCAAAAATATACCTGGAGACACTGGTATTACTGATATATGTTTTTGATAAAGTAACATTCTAACATGACTTAAAGCTCACTGAGTCAGTATATCATAATAGAAGACCTTTAATCCACATGGTTATTATGCAAAATGGGTTTTTCAGTAGTTATTTCAGTTCATCATTATGTTTGCTAAGGCAGCCAAAGTTGCAGTTATTGAGTGAGGGTAGCCTATATCACTGCACACTCAATGCTACAAAGTGCGCCTTGCATTGGTCATTGTCAGTCATTGTATAAGCTCAAGGCTCGATAAGGACATTTAATCGTGCACTTGGTTTAGTCAAGTCTACATACACAGGAGACAAGCCAACTGTTGAGTCCACCACGCTCCACTCAAGCCCAATGCAGCATTCCTTATCTCATTGATTTGGGCAGTTACAAGCCTCAGGTCTGCTAGAGGTAATGATGAAGACTTAATTTGTTTACAGCATAAAAACCCCTCATCAACATGTTTTTCTTTTTTGCAAAGAGCTGTAATAACATTCAAAGCTTGTGCAAGAATGTAATTTGGCAGTCAGGACATTTACTGTGTGATTGATTTTATACAGTCACGAAATCTCAGAATATGTAAATAAAATGAAAATAAATAAAATAAAATAAAAATCCATCCATTAATCCAGCTGGGTCGCGGGGGCAGCTCTGCCCGTTACTCTGTGCTCCTGACGGTCCCTGATTGCAAACGGTTCATAGGGTGTTGCATGTTTTTGGTTGATGAGGGGAAACCGGAGCACCCGGAGGAAACCCATCCAGACACGAGGAAACACGCAAACTCCACACAGAAAGGCCCGGGCGACCCGGGAATCAAACCTGTAACCTTCTTGCTATGAAGCATGAATGTTGCCACTCAGCCACCGTGCCGCCAGTTTGATAAACATAATTTCATTAAACCTACAAAAAGAAATATATGAAATATGTGGCCAAAGTATAACCTTCACACCAATTTTGCTTGAACTCAAATAATCAGACACTATCTTTTATTGCGTATGAGAATTTCTACACTGCAACCTCAATGCCTCTAGAGGAACTACTTTGAGGGAATGGTTTATTTCATCACCACCCAAAACAACAGAGTAGAGTAAGATTGAGGCCTTTTCTGTTGTGTTCACCAGACACCACCTGCACACTGCTGTGATGCTCCAGTATTTGCTGTCCCTTCCTGACCAGTTCTCCTGTTAAACTGGACTGAGACCTTTGACTGAGAAACAAAGGCGACTGAGAAGAGCAGTGTAAAAGTTGCAGCAAAACTTGACTTTCTCTCGGGATCAGTAAAATATCTCTCTCTCTCTTTCTCTCTCTCTGTCTTTTTCTAAAAACTGTGTACCAGACCTTACTAAAGGTGGGGTGGCTCTCTGAAGACTCCAAATGCATCAATCTAAATGACTCACTGTGTATTGACCACCAGTCTGTGGCCCTCTACTATAAAAACATTTCAATATGCCCCCTAGGTGAAAAAAAAAGTTTGGTCATCGCTTTCCTGAAATAAAATAAATGCCATATGAAGCAATATATCATCCACAGACAAGTTAGTCGTGGATGCCAAAGTTTGCTTTTAACAAAACCTACACAGTTTATTGTTGAAGTCGTTTGGTGCACTATAAAAATACCTTGCGATCAGCTGCACATAAAAGCAGCCACTGCACTTGCCAATACAATGCAATTTTGATAATGATTTCTTTCATAGAGCCTCCCTGGAAGCCATTCTATTGCTGCTTATGTTTTTGTCAACATGCCAGTTTGCTTAATTACTCCGTGCTGTAAGCTGCATTGTCATGAGATTTGAGTTCATAAACAATATATAGTTTACGTTTACAAGATGGGTTGAGTCTTTAGAGTGACTAGAATATCTTGCACTTAAATGCACTGCGCCTGATTTTCTGATTTTTACGGCCCAGTTTTTATTATTTGAAGCAGCAGTGTTCCAAAGTTATTTCTCACTACGCATTCATCACATGCTAATCATTCACCACAATGAGTTTATAAGCTCTTTTAAATATTGCTGATAGTAAATCCAACATGCTAACACGCACTTCCTGATTATGAGACTAAATGCTTTCAAATTAAACACAGACACCACGCAGTAGACTTATTTGACAATATATCTGTAATGGGGCATTACATATTTATGACATAAAAAAATGAACAAATCTGGTTGGCTACTTTAACTTTTTAACTAATGATTTTCTGTCAAGTGACCATTACACCATAAGACCCATACATCAAAATCTATCATCATAAATTAAATAGTTTTTATTCATTGACGCTGGATATTCACTTAACCAAATTGCTCTTCCATATCCTGTTCATTTGCCCCAACCTCAGGCTAGCGTACACACCACCGCTACTCACATCTTACTTGAATCAGCTGCCTTCAATGGCGAGGTAAAAGGCAGGAGAGAGCGGCGCCAAGAGCTCTTCACCATGATATAAGCACAAAGTGGGTCAGCGGTGAGCACGGCTATGGAAACCCTGGCAGTCTCCATGGCAACGGCGGTGTTGACACAGCTATTACCTCCTCATCTCTGCAAATATTCCATGGTAAGAAAGTAGTTGTATTGTATGGGGGATGCATGATGAAAAGTAGAGTAGTAAAGTGTGGCGAATTCACATTTAATGGCACAAATCCTATTCTTGGAGTTTTACACAAGAACTGCAGGGGGCGTAGGCAATATGATGGATTTTATGATACCCGAGAGATCTGTAGACATCTACTTTAAACCACATTTAGTCTTATAGGCTTGGAAGTTAAAGTGCAGTGTTCAGTGTACTGTGACTGTAATGCACTCTTATGGTTGCTATTTTAAACAATTGGGAAAGTGCCATTTTCCCATGTGATCTATTAGAGCAGCATTGGCCATCGTAAAATATATATTTAGTCATTAAAATATGTCGGCCACTTGTATATAAATAACTTGGGTGAATCAGTTGTATGGAATATATATTATACCTGTCCATAGCTTTCAATATATGTTTCAAAGTGAATTTTGTCCATGTTTAATGTTTTTCCAAGTAAAACTGGCGGACAGTTAAAGTTGCACTGTGCAACTTTTGTGGTGGAACGTCTGTCACTTGCTTGTCTCCATGGAAATGTTATTGCGTTCCCTAATATGTTATATGGTATGACATTAAACATATCCTTCTTGCATTTATTCATTACAGGTGTTACTATTGCTCAAAAATACAGTAATTCCTTCAGTGAAAAGGAGCGACTCTCCACAGATCTGAATAGTAGTGCTGGAATCTGCTTGTGTCCATTGTGTTTTCCATGGAAGCAAGCAGATGGTTGACTCTCCATTAGAAATGTTACGCAGTGCAGCATTAAGCTCTATAATGTGAGCTTACAATTATCACACAATTCAGAGGCTTCTTAAAAACTGCAGCCATTAACCGTCCAGTAGAGATAGATAATTGGATTGGCCTTTAACAATAATGACTGGAGTGTGTATGAGACTAATAAGACGGCGCGTAACAAATAGAAGAATTCAATACCAGTACAATCAGTAAACATAAAGCAAATGAGTCATACGAGAATTTAAAAATACTGGATGAAGAAATACGAAATCCAAATCTTACTGCTCAACTTAAATCAATGTTTAGTATATTTTGAATAATGTTTGAGATTACAATTCAACATTATTCATAGTAGTAAAATCCCATGAAAATTCCATATGACTTTCAATATAGCAATTTTGTTTATCACAACACTGACACATCCCAGATTTCCTTAAAAAGGCTTTCCATCTATGAGGGAAACTACAACTTGCTGATATCGTGCAGCATGCAAAGTGGTGAACTGACTGATTGATTTAGCATGTTATACAAAGCTTCAGAAGTCTTTCTTGTAAATACTAATTTGCAATAATAATTTGGAGCCCCCCTCTCGCTCTCTCTATTTATTTGTTTGTTTGGCTGGGACATTGCATGTTAATGAACATACATGACAGAAGCACAAATATAAACACGCCGGATTGTAGCCATATGGCTAAATTCCATCAGTAGTCCCACAGGTCAGGGTCACAGGGTTCAGCGGGTTCATAGGGGTGTTGCATGCGCAGGAGGAAACATGCAAACTCCACACAGAAAGGCCCAGGCGACCCAGGGATCGAACCTTCTTGCTGTGAGGCATGAGTGTTGCCACTCAGCCACCGTGCCGCCAATGATGATGAAGCGTGTGTGGGTGAGTGTGTGTGGTGTGTAGGTCACTGGACACAGTATTCACGATCTGAACCCACTTGATTGAAAATAGTGGATAATTCCAGAGCTTCCCACTGGGATTATGAGGAGAGGGTGTAAAGGTTATTGGGAGTGCAGGGCCAAATTCATTTACAATACAAAGTCCATGTGTCAGTGAGCAGCAAGAATTTGGTGTTTGAAATAAATAACAGTATTGTATACCTATACTGACCATACGTCTAAGGTGCACAGTGTCACTTTTCTTGTGGAATGTTCTTTTTGTACTATAAATTTGCCTGAAATGTTCCACAGTATGGCATTACACCTATCCATCTTGAATTTAGTCAATTACACTGTTTGTTTGTATTTATGGCTTTCAGCTTCCTGTTGTATATGACATTTTTTTGACCGTTTTAGTTGCTAATGGCAACACTTCTATTTCTTAATTCAGAAAGCAATGCTAAAAATGTGCTTGTTTTTTACTATAAAGGAGTTTGCCTTTACAGTGGGACCTGTAACATGAAAATAGTCCAGGCAGATCCTCAAGAAAGTTTCATAATGCACATTACATTTATCCACAAAGCAAATGATAAAAATATTAGGTCCCTTTTATTGTACTGTGCTAGAACTTTCATCCTGTGCCACCATTACCACCACAGCAGCACAACCATCAGCCTGCCCAACCTCCTCATCCCTACTCTTTATTTCTGTCACTTAGTTGATTACCATCTTAATGTCTTAGTCAACCAAAACATGAATTAATCAAGTAGGGTAGTCAGTGTGTTTTGATTGTACAGATTCATATGAGACAACAGCTGAACGGAGAAGTCATGAGTGAGTTAAAATTACATCCATGAATCACAAGTCTTTACATACATACATTGTACTACTTTTTTCTGAGTATTTTTTTAGCATGAAGTTCCGTGCAGGTGTAGTCTTGTGAGTGCAGTTTAGGTCAGATACATTTAGATACATAATAGAGCTTCAAGGGCAATCTTACTACTGAGAGAAAATGCTTTAAAACCCACAAGCTTATAACTGCGGATTAACTGATGTAGATGCTGGATAAAATGTATCCTCTGACTAAATGTTATATCAGGACAACACACAAATGAATACAGTAAAATTTAAACTTTGACACTGACAGTTTTAAGACACTATAGTCATATCGGTAGTTTTAGACTGCAAATACAAAATAATTTGAACATTTGCAAAATATCTTACTTTTAGATATGATTTGTTTTTAGTAATACTGCGTTATTTGGAAATACTAGATTTTGTACATTATTTAATATTTTGCCTGTTCAGTTACATCAACTCTTCAGTCATTTTATTTAGTTTTTATATACATTTTACATCCAAACTCAACGGATGTATCTCCAAATACTTTCACTCTCAGTTGAGTAAATAAGTTTTTTTCCTATTTAAGTAATAATCATTTAAAGTAACATTACTCATCCTTGTATGTGATGGCTACTTGGTTCTTTACTCTTCCTCGTATCATCTAAGTAGATTTATATATGTTGTTGTATGTGATTTTTTGCAAATCTTGGCCAGAAAAATAATACATCTTCAAATACTAAAATACCTTACTTTGCTAGTCCAGACCGCGGTAGCAGAGGAGACAGAGAGTGGCAGTGAATGCACAACAGTTGTATGAATGTGCGCGCATTGTGTGTTTATGGCGCATTGTCCATTTATTCTCCGCTGTCGTCCTCACACAGACTGGATCAATACAGGCTATTATGTCCCCACGAGATACAGCCCGCATATGAGTGCCAGCACGGTTTTTGTCTACATGCATTGCTTTCGTTATGAGGGCTTACGTCTGAAGTCGAAGTCCAAAGAAGAAAATTATAAGCCATTTCAAGATGTTTATGCTATACTTTGACAGATAACAGATAAGTAGAGATTGGGTGTGTCTGGGAATTCTAGATCAATGAATACAATAAAAGAGAGTGAATTGCCAAAAGGTCAGTTAAGGATAGGATAGAAAAGTAGTTCTTTATGGTTCTCTCATAGGAAAAGGTATTTAGTTGCATGTTCCTCCTGTCTCGACCGGAGACTGGTGGCTTGCCCTCTCCGAGTAGGTTCAAGCGTCTCGGGGTCTCGTTCACAAGTGGAGGGAGGACGGGGTCTTCCTTCATCCCAGAGGCCGGGGCGAAGGAAGTCTGGGAATCCCTGTTTTAGACTACGACCTGGCCCTGGATAAGCGGAAGAAAATGGATGGATGGATGATCCTCTTGTGTCTTGGTGGGTACTTAAGTTTTCCTCATCAATGTAAAACAGCTACATCCACCCTTAGTGCTCTCAAAAGTTATTTCAAAAGATTTTCTGTAATTATATTGAACATTATTTTTTTACACCTGACGTAGTTCCTTGAAAATGATTCAAGATGTAATTCCTGTTGTACAAAACAGTTCTAATAAGTATGCACATATTTTACTTGTGTACAGTACCTTCTGTTTTAAGGTACTGGGATTCCGCTTGGTATATAAGCTCTCCTCACTGTCAACAGTAAGCATATCAATGTCCACGTCTGCTCCCTCTACATGCATATATTCATGTGTGAACAGATCATAGCATATGGTGGGTCCCCTGTGAATCCTACTATATGATTAAGTCCAGCTAATTAAGTTTACTCAATACAAATGCGATGACTGTAAGGCTCACTATGTCATTATCTGCATCTGTTTGTTTCAATTTGTTTTTGTGATATTCTACTTTTCCAGAGCCCGGATAAGCTATTTATGATTTTGGGGGAATGGTTATTATGCTAAAAGTTATCACGATAACAGAACAGAATGGCCAAAGTTCTTTTTTATTACTTTATAGGACAACATTTTGCCAGTGTCACATAACATCATATAACAAAAATTACTTCCTGTATTACAAACAAGTCAGTTTTTGCTTTTAGTTAATGGTTAATACACAGGTTAGAATGTGAATGTACATTTTATAGCTCTTGTATAATTTCATAGCAATGGAACTAGAAAGGTGTCAACTCTTAAAAAGAAGTTTTGTACAGTTTTACTCAACTTGCCAGTATCAGCTGTATTTTTTTTTTGATACTTGCAGTGTTTGGAAATTTCTTTGGGTAGTTCTTATTGAAAGTCAGGTCCTTTTTTACAATGTGGAGCAATACTATGACAGCTTTTTGATAAGAAATGCTGCTCCCGGCTGTTGTTTAATGATCTGATCCACCACATCGCTCGCAGCAATGTCACCGCAAACATCAAAGTTGCACGGGTGTTCACAGGGGGCTGGGGACTGGTGAACACAATACGTCTAATACAAAACAAAAATATATACTGTCGCACTGAATTTTGTACCCTTTTTTCCCATGTTTTTGTCCATGTATTTGGACAAACTGTGTCTTGCCCCATCATTGATATATTGAATAAGCTCTTGAGGTCAAATAAGTCGATGTATTTTTACTTATGAATTGTTTTATTGTCAGAAAATTCCACACATAGCAAGCTGCTTGTCATTACCATGACACAAACACCACCCTGACCTCTGCAAGTTCATCGCAGAGAACAATTAGGATACTCAGAATGCATAAGGCATAAGTGAGGAATAACATTGGCCAAAAAATTATAAAAAAATCAGGTCTTCTTTAAGTCTTCTCTCCATGAGTTTGTAGTGATTAATGATTGTGACTATTGCTGTAGAACTTTTCTTTTTCTGTTTAATTGTCAAAAGTCCTCAAACTGTTGCATACAGAAAGCTGGAACTGCTTGAAATAAGGAAAATGATAATCAGCATGTGTGAGAAGTAGGAAATTATTTGAAATGCCAGATACTGTTGCTATCTGATATTTTTTCCTAATCTCTTGAAAAAATGTTAGACTTTAGTTTGTGCACAAATGGCAATCGCAAGAACATAGTTCTTTAGTGCATTGCTTAAGAACACAATGGGTAAGAGTAGAGATTGCACCACCAAACGCCGACCTGTAGTGCGCCATACATAGATCCATTTTTTCAAAGGAATGAATTTTGTATAATAATGTACACTGCGTTACTATCCTATCCTGTTACACGCAAACATTTCTTGGCCGATCTAAAAGCATTTGACCGCTCCCGTGCACTCCGCTCTGCTGCCACTTTGACATGCCAGGCTCACCGGGTTGGCCCTCTTTTACCAGCCTTCCCATCACCCCCCCCTCCCTTATCCACACTGAAAAATTCATGCTTCTTCCG
>KN495297.1:13642-24921 GCA_000787155.1 Scartelaos histophorus
GGGGAAGTTTTCAAGTTAAAATAATATATTGGCCAATAATATGTAATACAGATGTAGGCAGCTAAAATTAATATTGGTAAAATGCAGACTTTTGTTGAAACGTACCGAGTTCTTACATCTGGTATAACATAAATAATCAGGTTAAATATTTGTGAATTTACCTTTTAAAAACTAATGTATATCAAATCTTGCTCTTGCCCCCATCGTAGTAGCTTAATAGTTTGAACCAATGACGTCTAATGGTCAGAAATGTGTAGTTACTTACTTAATAGTTTAATAAAAATGATTCAAGTTTATAACGTTTTAATCATGTGGTTAAGGTTAGGAGTTTTCATTAGAGGATTAATTAATTAATTAGTTTCTTTGCCTGAATCATTCTTTATCAGTTTTTTGTGGATTATGAATTAAGTCTTTGTTCATGCTTTATTAAAGTGTAGTTATTATAAACCGCTCACTTTGCGCATGTTAAAGTATTCTTGCTAATTTAGCGGAATAAAGCTCCTTTGTGTTTTTACAGTCCACACATTTTCATCAGTTGCAACTGCTTCACTCCACAATATGCTAGAAGATGGAGTCCCTGCGCCCTCTGCTGATGCCGATCTACTTTACTGATCCACAAAGGAACTTTAAAAGTACAGAATAAAACATCTGACATTAAAGAAGACCTACTGTGCTTGTGTCTCCTATAGAGCTATAATTTGGACGTTTTAAATTACAATATTCATCTGAAATGTCTTAATAAAAGAAACGTATCCACCGACTAGTTAGAAAACTGCAGCAGAGTTGTCAATGGACATGCCCCAATGGACTGCTCCAGTCATTTGTACCAAAACGACTACGCAACACTGCCGAATCCTACATGTATCACTGATTAAGAAAATAAAATTGGAGAACGAAGTACAGAGCAATGGTCTATGTCTATGGGTAAGAGAAACAGCTGTAACATGATTAAAAGCTCTAAAACATCAACAGAGCAATGGTGTATGTGTGTGGTGTGTATGGGTAAGAGAAACAGCTATAACATGATTAAAAGCTCTAAAATGTCAAATTTGCATAACAGGGCTGCTTTAAGTATTAACCCCCATTGTTTCACAATCCAGGATATCATTAGATAAAATTGTTATGCTCTGATTGCACTAACTCACCAATTTTCTGAATGAGTTCTGAAATGTGCTTTTGCTACAAATATATTGTGTTCACACCAAAAATGACATAAAGTTAATGACAATCGCATCCAACTTATTTAAATGACCGATGACTTCAAACTTTGCACCATCCCTATATGCCCATATACTTTTTGGATCTCTCAGAGTATAATTAATCATGCTAATGTCAGCGCCAGTGATGAAAAGTTTATGAGCTAAAGCAAAGTTGGCCGGTGAACAATCCCCGACCATCATAAAGTAATGAATCGGCAGTCATGCAGAAGATATGGGGGCCCCGCACATATCATAGGCCCACACAGTAACATAGTAATAAATCAACTCTCCTCCCTCCTCCTCCCCCCCAGGGCTGGCTGATAGAGTGGTGCCCAGAATCGACCAGTGTAAGCGGGGCATGCACAGGCCCGGTATTGTTGTGGACCTCGCCGCAACAATAGGGGCACTGTCAGAGGGGATCATCTGTTTTCTTGGCTAGTTGGATGGCTAATAGGGCCACTTATGCGCTGCTAATATGGGCCGGTGCCAGGGCAGCCGGGAAATGCACAAGAAAATACACAAGCAAGGCACCTGGGTTGACACTGTAGCAGTAAGACAAAGATAAATGGGGCATGGTAGGGATCTAAGTCTTAAAACAAGTGCGCATAAGTTCAAGATTTTTTCAAGAAATAGTATAATGTTGAGTGGTTAGTGCTGTCACCTTACAGCAGTGATGGGATTTTTGACTCTTTTAGGATCCAAATCTTTTGTCAGTCATTCAAATTACCAGACCAATAGTGTTACAATATCATATTACATTACGTTACTTTATATTATACATTGCACTTTTAACTTGTAAATATTTATTGGACTGTATATTTGTATATTTGTATATTATATAGTTGTTTTAACTTTGACGGGTATTTTGCCATCAGATGTTCCCCCTGTGGGTATCACCTGATGGCCACAGATGACCAAACTAACAGTGTCACAACATTACATTACATTACATTACATTATACATTGCACTTTTAACTTGTATTTTATATTTGTATATTGTATAGTTGTTTTGTGTTTGTGTTGTCTCCCCTGCCCAGGACTACAGATGGAAATTAGCTCTGAGCTACAATCTGGTACAAACATCTCTGCCATTGTGCTTAATGTAATTGTACACTGTCCTAATAAACCAATAAATAAATAAATAAATAAAAGACATTTTAACAACAAACTAATCACAGAGAGAAATGACCAAGGTTAAGATTGAGACTGAGGTTGAAAACTGAGAGTGGGAGTGGGTTTACCCTTTGAAATTATGTAAGCTAAAAAGAAATGTTGCACTACAGTAATAAAGATTTAAACCCTTTTTATGATGCTCCCACTCGTGTTGCCTGCTTCGGCGCTTATTCTTGTTTTGGGTCAGGGTTAATCAGTATGAAAAAATAAATAAAAAATGAGATCTGATTCCAACTGTTCATATGAAGGAACTGTCCTGGGTTCAGACAGATTGGGACCTTAATGCGATCTGGGAGTTTGCATGTTCTCCTCATGTTGGGTAAATGTAAAACAAACACAAAAGGGAATCCTCCAGCTAGTCCTGACCAAACCTAGCTCAGGATCTAGAAATGGATCTGCTGTTGGACAGTGGGACAAATACAGAGGCCATTTTCTCAGATACGTAGACAATAAAGAAACCTTATATGTTGCTATAGTTACGGACTGTATATTCATAAATATGAGTGTATCCAGTACTTGGATGGGTGGAGAAAGTAAACACTATAGGTGTAGAGAAAGTTTAATTGGTCCGACTCACTCCTGGATGAATGACGGGCTACGAACTTTCTACAAGAGTAAAATGCTTCTGTTAAGTTTTTATTTTTTCCGTTTAATTCAACCCGATGAATCCAATTATACATTCAATTCCCAGCGGTTTTATCTGACACAGCTATCCACTCTCTGTAATGAAATTAATAGATTCTAAACATTGGATTGATCTCATTCATGTGAAATGGGAATAAGGATTAGGGGTTTCTTACGGCACCGTGCATTAACCTTTTATTATTATAGTCCGCTATGCTACCGGAGGAGCAAGAGACTATACGAACAAAAAGAATCACAGAGAAAGTAAAAGAATACACACACGCCAAACATTTTCCAGGTCAGCCCAAACGCCGCGGGCCAAAAACTGTTCTGCTACAGTTTTTTTTCTTCCTTCTCTTCCCTCTCTCTTCAATCCCTCACTCTCTCTCCTCTCTGCCCAGGGGCAAAGTCGAGCTGCAACAGGATTCAGCCGCTGTTCCCACGGAGACCGGAGAGACGGTGCTGCCATGGCAACCTGGGCATCGCTGCTTCTCTGGCTGCTGCTCCACCTCTCCCGTCTCCTCTGCACTCCACATTCAGTACGCCGCTGCCATGCCGCTTTGAATCCTTTAACCCCTTTCCCCATCCAGAAGCTTGTTATTTGGCTGCTAATTTATTTTTCAAGCCAAACTTGTAATTAGCGGCGCATGTGGCATTATCAAAGAGGTCGCTAACGGCACTTGTCATAAAGGGAAGGTTAGCTACTCACTCACACGTGTCAGAAACAAGGGGGACGTTTAGGTTCAATTACTTAGCTGAATTACACTCAGGAGGGCAGGCTAGGAGAGGTGCTGCCAAGTGTTCCAGGCTGCGAAAACGACAGTTTGAATGGATATCATTGATGTTTTTTTGTATTTCATATGGTCAACGTTCAAATCAGTCACTAAATAAATAAATAGCTTAGATTTATATTGTATTTATGCAATTCTGTCGCAGTTTACTCTATTAGATTCCCAGTGTTACAGAAGGGTTGATTGGCAGAGACAAGACTGACAATCACTTACTCACTCACTCATGCACATTCATACATGGTGTGTGAAGCTCAAGGGTACAACAGCCATAGCAATAATATGAATTCACCACTGTAGACTCTGTTATTGAATGGTACACCACCCATCACATGCTTTATCATATTCAAATACAGGCGCGTTATTGCTCAAATATACCTTGAAAACAGACTTGCTTCCCCACAGATCTGACTTGTATTATGGGCTGATCTCAATAGTGATGGAAACATTTACAATCGTGGCTTTATTGAAACATATGATGAATGTAAAATGTGTAAATGGATGGATTGATTCTTTTATGGCACATTATTGTCATGAGCTGCATTAATAAAGCCTAAAGCAACAGGGTGCCCAGCTACATTAGTGCATTATTACAGGATTATCTTTCACTCAGTTGTCCTTGGAACGGATTCCCTGTTACAACTGGCTTCATCACTATGTCTGCAGCGGCCAACAGGAGTGTTTCATCCAGGGACACAATGTGCACCTTTGACCTTTTGGTCTTAAGGCAATTGTTTACCAAGGATGCTACTATCACATTAATATGAGGTGTTGAACATATGTCACAATGAAAACAATAATACATGCATCTTCTAAACTGTGGGTGAACCAACAACCTTCTCACCAAAACGACTGCCATAGCAATAAAAACACTACATTCAAAGACAGTAAAGTGTGTTGTCCATTGACAGTATGCAATCTTAGTAGCAGGAATCAAACCACCACCTTTCAAACCACCTTTCACAAAAATGACGCCTTATTTCTGACGCCTACAGATTTGTTGACACATTGTTTACTGTTAAAACTCAAGGGTTGTTTTGAAAGTCTGCATGAAAACAAGGCCACTCATATTAATGAGAATACCCCCATGAATTTTAAATTAGGTTTGTCTAAATTGTATTTGAGCAGATATTCACCAATAAACAGCGCTGTTAATGGGGAAACTGAATTTGCATCAGTCCAAATTTGTTTCCCACTTTTACGACTTTTAGAGACCAGAGTGGAGTTTTTGTCAACTATGCTATTATACTATTAACACAGCAGCCTTACTTCCTGGTTCGTGGATGATAAAAATACTTTATAGTTAGATGCTGACGGCACACAATTGTTCCATTTTGACCCTAAGAGCTGTTTATATAATATGTCTAAAGGTACAAAACAAATGGAATTTTATTAAATGAAAAGAATCATGTCCAGCCACTTCAATTCATTAGTTTATGTTGACAGTGATAATGGAAACAAGATGTCTGATTTCGTCTTTGACATGTAAATATTTGCTCTGCTCACTGGACAGAGGTGTGTACTAACATGGGTTGCCATGTTGTGCAACACTTTGCCTGGTGGTGAAATCATGCACACAGCAAGAGATTCTTAACTTATAGATTATTTATATAACTGTCAGGGACCCTCAGCGTCACACCTAGCAGGGGGCATGAGCAGGGACATGTATAAGACCTAAACAACTAAATAAATTGTTGAAGTGGCCCAAGTAAAAATTCAGTTGTGCTTTGTAGCTACCGTTATCATGAAAAGATATGTGTAGTGGCAGGTCTTGTAGACGCAACATGTGGCCTTCACACTCTCACAGGTGTGGATGAAAAGGTCGACTATCTCTGTCTCATCCAATTCATCAGGTCAGCACATTGAAACTCTGCACATTGACACTGCTGCTTAGACTGAAGACAAAAATGGCTGAATCCCATAGTAAAAAAAAATATTTAAAAATTCTTAACATGGATCTTCACTCCAAATTCACTCCTATAACTGCTAATATCATGAGTTTCATTTGACGGGAGCAGAACGCTGTGGGTGACGTCACAGTCTATGTCATAGACTCTATGGTGTGACCTGAGTAATATTTTACAAATTTGTCTATGCCACTAATGCATCATTTAAGTCCTATTAACATACTTTGATTGAATGGCAAGTGGGGAGAACACTGGTTTTAAAATAGAGATGATCACTAGTTCTGTGGCAAATTATTTATTCTTTGAGCTACAAGCTATGCCAACATACAGATCTGATCCTATATTTCTCTTCCATTTGAGAGTTTTGTCCCACTGCATTCCCTGTTCCTCTGTGTCCATTTTTTCTGTCATTATTCATCATAATATATAGAACCTTTCAAAATACCCAAAGCACTTTTTTCAAGGCTTTTTTAAATTCAGTCCAGACTAACCAGTTGGGTCACAACCTCTGCCTCTGTCAATAACACCACATACCACTATGCAGAGCTGGTGAAGTGTCTTGCCCAAGTGCACAACAGTCTGAGCAGGGTTGACAACAAGTCTCTGGCGTGCTCACTACAATACTTGTATTATCAGTGGTCTCTCATCACAGTACCACTACCAGACCCTGTTTAGGCTCCATAGAGACTGGGCCAGGACCACACATTGGACACCTCATAAATAAGCAGTTCCCCGTCCTCTGCTCCTTCACCCTCACGGACACGTTTATGGATACGCCGTGGTGTACATCTCTAATGGACCCTATGGATTTTTACATACTTTTCTCTGCCATTATTGACAAGGGCCTTTTGGAGCTATTTACAGGGCCACAGTGACACATTTATAGACGGGCTGCTGGTGCCAATAAAATCAGATGTATTGAGCTGAGGTCCACTAAATAATAGTCTATATATCAACAACTGTGGCATTTAGAAAACAACATAAAATTGTGATTATTGTTTTTTTTTTTTTTCCTGTAGATAGTGGCTTAGTTACAGTTTGTAAGTTTTACCTTTTGACATCATATTAAGTTAATAGCCTACTTCAAAACACACACACACAACATGCCAGCTATTTCTTAATTTGTTTAATATACAGTGTATTTGTTAAGCTTAAATCTGAAATCTGTCTTAATATGTTTTGGACTGTACACTGGGGAAATCTTAGAATCACATACATGCCAAGAAAAACCACAGATAATATTCCATACAATGTCATATTTATTTGGTATAGCATACACTACAATGTAATGTGACTTTTTTTTAAAGCTGCACTATGTAGCTTTTCTGGTGATGTGTCACTTGCTGTCTCCTCGGGGATGTAATTGCTTGGCTTTGTATGTTCTGCAGTTTGGCGTTAAACTTACGTACCTCCATGTGAGCAGGTGACCCCACGAGGCCTGATCTATGGAGAGACAAGAATTTTTTAAGGTATTTTCTGGCAACAAAAACTTGCAGTGGACTAAAGTAAGTTAAATGATATGCAACATGCAACACCCCAGGCAAAGCAATAACATTTACATGGAGACGAGAAGATGGAGAACCCACCAGAAAAGTTACACAGGGCACCTTTAAATTCCTAATAGAGATTGCAGCTCTAATGAACATAAGCAATTCACTATGCACGGCACAGACATATTTCATGACATCCATTCTAAATTAATGAAAATAATGTAACTTCATCTCTAATTCAACTTGTACTAACTTGCGTTTCAACTTTAGCCCACATATCTTCTTCGCGCACAAAGCTGTATAATGCATCTCTTTTAACTAACGCACTGTATGCCCGCACACATTCATATTCATAAACGCACAAATGCCAGCACACACACCGCGGCCCCCTGCTTGGCGGCTAAAAAAAAAACCTGCCGAGTACACCGGATGTGCATCACCGGTTGTCATGGCCACCGAGGAATATTCTTCGAGGTTACCGTGGAAACAGCTTGGGGGAAAAACTCAGTGGGTTTATACTGTCACTTGTTACGGAGATGCAACAGGAGTTTCAAGGCACTGAACAACAATTATTATTTATTTAATAACTTTTATGAATTTTTTATTGCTATTTTGTTTTTGCTTGTATTGTGTCTACTGGAATATTTATTGATTAGCTGTCAAAACCTGTTGAAGCGTTTGCATTTATATATCAAACTCACTACAATGTTTAACGGCAGCTATGAATGGTGGAAGAGAAAGTAAGACCCAGTTGCCATGGCGATGTGGTTTCCGTGGAAGCGCTCATCTCTTACATCCCGTCAACATCCCGTCCCATCCTTTCCCACATGATAATAACAATGTATATATGGACACATTTGAATGCACAGATAAATGTAAACATGATGTATACAGAGGAAATATCTAGAGGGACTGGAAGGACCTGTGGCTCTGTGAGGATTTACAACTGTCAGCTATAGAACTAAACGGATGAGTGCCTTTTTATTCAATACTCGTGATGTTTCCCATATTTCTCCTAATGGTTGTCATCATTACAGACATGTTCATTTACATTTGTGCTATGTGCAGCCTGTGAAGCCTGTGAAATGGTTCCAGTAATATGCTTTGCGGTTTCATAGGGAGTTGGCAAATTACTTACTGCCTATTGAAAATGAAAAGTGCTATTTTCAGTTGCAGAGTCAGAATGGGGCAGTGGTATAATGTGAATATTGATTTAATGCATATGGTTAATTAAATTCCGTCATCAAGAGTAATGAGTTGAGTTAGTGAAACACTGGGTAACCGACGTAAAGTACGGACTATAAGTTTTATAATTTCCAGTACAGGCACTTCATCTGGTTTATTTTGTCAAACTTGTTATATTTAAATAAAATGAATGTATTTATTTGTAGGTCAATATCATTTGGTCAAATATTATGCAAACTTGACTTAGCTGTGTTATAATGTTGTTACCTCATCAAAAAGATACTTGGAGTTGTGTTTTGCTTCATTCACAACTTTGAGTAATTCTGCATTACTAGTCTGTCTATGTTTCCAAAGCTCAAAATGATCTGTTCCACCTTATGATGTGATGAAGTGGTAGTTTTCAAGTTAATTGCAATCATTTATTTTACTTTTTGTTCTGTAAAATTGGGAATTCCAGAGATGAAATCATCCAAATGATTCTATTGAAGATGAATGGAGTTTAAAACACAATGAAGCACTTCCTGTATTTCCACATGACATCATAAGGTGGCACAGAGTTATCCATTTGAGAGAACTCAGCCTAAATATACAGGCTTTGTGTATTACACATGTGTGTGTGAATGAAACAAAAACACAAACAGGTTTTTAATGATGAAACAACGCTATAACATAGATCAGAAAACTGCAAAAAGGGCCCTTTAAAGCTGCACTATGTTTTTTTATTTTTTATTTTATTTTATTTGTAGTCAATGAATACAGTATAAGACAAAAAATAATACATATATTTCCAATACAGGGTATGGCATGATTTCCTCATCCTTTCCTCTCCCTTTCTCCTGGCCTATATTCACATGTAATCTGGCACAGTCGGACTTCTTGTCGGACTGCTGTAATCTTGTCAGGGCAGATGGACAGTGGCTGCATGCACTGACCCACATTGGCGACAGTGTTCAAAGATTGGGTCACATTTCACACCAATAGGTACGTCATCTCCTCCTCTTCTGGACGGGTCATGTGTGTCATGAAGTGTTGGCCAATTAACAGGACGAGCCCCCTATTGTTACGACCCAGCTCTGCTAGGGTGTGGGAAATAACAAAAAAACACATGAGTCACTGGAGTTTACAGAACGAGTGATTAAAAAAAATAGTGGACACAAAAATAAACCAAAAATACGAGTGTCCCAAAGAAAACCACAAACCCACAAACAGAATCGAGAGACCAAATCAAAAAGCACAAAACAGAACTAACTAAACAAAACCGAGTGTCTCAATACAAAATCACATACTATCACACAAAGCGACACACAGGAGACACATTGGCAGACTGGCCACAAAGGCCAGCAGCCCTGAACAGGTGCTGGGATCTTCTTAAATAGGGGGAGAAGGCTGGAGGTGGGGCCAGGTGAAGGGATGCTCCACCAATCAGGGGCCAGGACTTGGGCAGCAGGAACAAACTGGCCAACAAAAAACATGAACATGTAAACTGGAGGCCTGGGACCGTAACAGTCAGAAAACAGAATGAATTATGTCATTATGGAGCTTATTGGCTTTTTCAATGGGTCTATTTTACACTGTTTTCTGGCTGTACTTGTGTTTTGTTGCATTTACACATGTTTAACTCATAAACCCAGCAAACTCAGGCTGTGTTTCTCTCCAGTGAAACACTGTTTCAATGTCCTGCAATGCAGGAAGTGCTCCACTGTGTTTTTAAACTCCATATACCCTCACTCTAATCATTTGCAGATTTGGTAGTTGTTGACTTGAAAAGACCATTGGAGATTTAGACAACCAGGTTTACACAAACAAGTGTGAATGAAACAAAACACAGCCTCGTGTATGTTTTGGGGAGGTAACAGCATAAAAAAAATGGCTTAAAGTGCATTTTGGTTGAAAAATCTTTAAAGCTACACTGTGTGGATAGTCTTCTTGTCTTCAAGGAGATGTTATTGCTTGGAAGGTTCCACGCTATGGCATTATATTTCACTATATCCATGACACCACCAAGTCTGATCTGTGGAGAGGCAAACCCATATACACAGTCAAAATATTTTTTGTTTGTTTGTTTGGTCGTTTTTTTAAAACAAGTGCAGTTAATAAATGAATGATGGATAAGTTTAATGCCACTATGTGGAAAATTCCAAGCGATAACATCTCCATGAAGACAATTAGGTACAGGATCCTAACTGTATGTGCACTGGTCAACACCAAATATTCAGGGTCATCAAAAGATTGATAACAAAACTTAGATTTCTTTGTTGTTGTATTGACAGAGAAACTAGACCAAATAGTAGTTCCAAGTTTTTTCACTGCACCTTTAAAATGGAATTAACCCAATGTATTATCAGTGGGCTGTAAGCACCCAAATCAACAAGTCAAACAAAATGACAACTTACTAATTTAACTAACTTAAAAATAAAAGATATATGGTTATTTTAATTTTAAAACTCCACAAGAGATGGATTTATTTCATGACAAGAGGGACAGCACACACATAAAATAAGTGAATCACAATTTATAGTCAACAGTCTTCACAATGATTCAAGAGGCCCCTAATGGACGTCTTGCGACATTCTTATTGCTCCACCACAAATTTCCATATTGTAAATGTCATTGAATCTGTAACATGATTCTCTGAGTATTCCTTCGAGTAAGTGAAACAGACTAAATGTCTCATTATTCAGGTTCATTCATTCAGGTAGGGCCCATAGTGACATCTTGAGGGGGGCGTAGCAAGGTTAGTCACTATTTCACGCGCTCCTTTCTGTAAACTACTAGAGTGTGTTAGTTTCAGAATATATATATAATATAATAATACAATAAAAGTAGGAAAGTATTGTATGTAAGTATACATTTTTGGTATCTAATTTTTACTTTTTTTTAACTACATTCGAAACCAGATACGAACTTTCTTCT
>JACN01142682.1:0-16889 GCA_000787155.1 Scartelaos histophorus
ATAAAAATAAAAATAAAAATAAAATATGTTTGTTGGTTTGCATGACTTTCAGAATGTGTTCAGCAATAGTCTAGAATAAAGTTGAAATAAGTTAAGATATTTCAGGCTTAGTATATTTACCTTGACGATCCAAGGATCAAATAAAAGAACAGTGTATCCTTGAAAGTTAGAGGAATGCTTTGTCTGCACCACCTGCTCCCTTGATATTTTGTATAAACCAAAGAACACCCACAACATTGACAGCTCTTGACAAGTTGAGAATTAATATTATCTGACTGATCACGGCAGCTGTCAATCATGTATCCTCAGTTTCTTAATAAATACACCAAAGTTAAGATTAGATCTTAAGGGAATTAATTATGCATTCGGTTGTCTAGACAATAGACATTTTTGTTTAAATGAGGTTCAACAGTGTCTAGTACAAATACTTGAAACGTTTCCAATACATATTTTGTCCAGGCTGGATTAGCATAATTATTAACAAACAACGACGATGGCAGTAAATATATTCCGTTCCCATTGTTTGCTACTAACATAACATAATAACTTAATGCATTTGAGTGGGCTGTAACATATTGTGTATCAAAAGCTTAAGCCTGATCTTTGTGCAATTAGCATCAGATTGCATCAACAACACAGTGCATCAACAGTGTATTAAAATGCATGTGTTTTTTACCTGAAGAAAGTGTGGTGCTCAATGCAGACTTTCCAGAGTCTCTTGGAAGCCCGATGGTTGGGCAGCTTGAAGCCTATGGTGCTTTCAAACTGTTCATACTGAAGGGGTGGGGGGCAGAGGTGAGGGGAGGGGGTGAGAAAGTGAGGAGAGACAGTGAAGCCAAATCTAAATCTAAAAGGAAGGAAATTCAACAGGAGGACAAGACGAGCACAATAGGTTAAATATTCCAGAAAAAAGGAGTCCTGACCAAAGCTGACTGGTCCTGTGAGTGCTCCAGTGGCTTTAAAGGTGGGTCAAAATCATGATCGAGACAGGCATACAGTAGGAATGTATATTTTAAGGTATTTGTAAGCAATATAATTGAACATATGCAAGAGGAGACAAGCAGTTGACGAACCCCACACCAAAAAGTTACACAGTGCATGCTTAAAAGTCAGATATACCATATTTTTCAGGCTATAAAGTGCACCGGATTATAAGGCGCAGTATCAAATAATATGTCAGTTGTGTCATTGTCCACACATAAGGTGCATTGTTGATTTTGGAGAAAATGTAATGATTTTAGATGCGCCTTTAGTCCGAAAACAAAACGCGTGTCGGATAAATCGAACTTTATTCAGGTCATTTACAATAACTCTCAGTTGTAGCTAACACAAAAATACAAGTTTAACAGTTGGTGATTTGGGCATCAAACATGCCCGGATCCCTCTCAACATTGTTCAGTTTTAACACTAAAATAGAAAACCTGAAATCTGCATGGTGCATGTCTCTTAACAGGTGCATTTGGGGTCCTTGTACAGCACACGGCAGAACTACCGGTATGTTGCACAGTCGCCCTATATGTCGCCAACATATTACTCCTCCTGACTCGCCCACTAATACGTTATTAGACTAATGTGGACAACATCAAATCGGTTGGAGGTTAAACACAACCAAAGGTCATACATAAGGCCACTGGATTATAAGGCCACTGTTGACTGATGATTTTAGATGCGCCTTATAGTCCGAAAAATACAGTAATGCAAATTTGATGACATTATAATTTTGTTACCTCATCAAAAACATTCTCAGAGTTGTGTTTTGTTTTATTCACGCATGTTTAAGTACTCCTTTATTATTAGTTTGCTTACATCTCAGGAGCTCAAAATGCTCTGTTCCACCTTGTGATGTCATGAAGCAGTATATGTAGTAGTTTTCAAGTTAACAAATACCTTTTACGTTTGGTTTGGTAGAAACTGGCAATTCCAGGGCTGAAATTATCCAAATGATTCTGATGAAGGTGTATGGACTTTAAAACACAGTGGAGCACTTCCTGTATCACCACATGAGGCGGAACACAGCGTTTTCCGTTTGAGAGAAGAACTCAGCGAAAATATGCAGGGTTTGTTGCTGGTATGTTTGTGATGAGGAAACAATTTTATAACATAGATCAGAAAATAGCATAAGACGGGCCCTTTAACCATTTCCAATCTCCTTGCACAGTCAGCCAATCACATCGCGCTACCTTTGCCTCTCAACCAATCATCACCACCCATCGCCACCACTGCAGCAGACCCAAGAGCCACCTCAGCCTTTCACATAGTGGTGCAGAAGTGCATCTATTGAACAAATATCATAATCATCGCTGTTTTTTTTACGGTAAGTTGCTGCTGATTGAATATGTGTCTCTATATGTGTGATCTTCATGCTGGCAAGAGTAGATTATAACTGTTTTAGTCCATTCACAGGATACAGAAAAGTATAGAGAATATAAATAATATTGAGAAAATATAACACTAAACCAGCCCTTGAGGCGTATTCAAATTGACAGGCTGACTTAATACGATAGATGCTCTGAATGGCCTTGCTTTTCACTATAAAGACGTCAATGTCAGTTTAACAGTGGGTTTTAAGTACACCCGAGATATCCCTTTGGGCTCAAAAACAGCAATTCTTAATCTTTTTAGTGAGTTGAAAATCAGGGCATGGCATAAAGTGCTGTTAAAATCCTAGATAAAAAAGTAAATCTTCTTGAATGGCTAATACGAGAGAAAGGGAAGAATGATGAATGAAAACATAACCTCAGTCTATGTGAAATGCTTGGAAAGTACTGCAAATATGAATAACAGAAGTAACAGTTTTATCAAGCCGTGAAATTACTATTTATGCCGCCTTGGGAAAGACAATGATGTAAATTTAACAAGTGAAACGCTGTGAAATGGAATCTGAAGCTGTGGCGTTTTACCAAATTAGGCTTAAATTTTTGCTTTTCTCTTTTCGAGTGGAGTTGTCCGTGCAGTGACAGTGTGGTGAAAAAAACGTGAGAGTAATGAAAAAGTTAAACAAACCTCGCCCGGACGGATCTTGATGTAGAAGTTACTCCTCTTGTAGGAAATCTTCAGGATCTTTGGCCAAGCGAAACGATTGATTCTGAGGCGGTCTCGGTAGATCAGTAGACCACTGGCGCTGACTCCGAGCATTATGTCGATCCCCTCTGAGTCCTGAGAGACGCGCAAAGTAAAGATATAGTTAGACAAAATACAAACATCAAAGCGTTGTTTAGAGCGGGGCTAAAGGGATCGTAGGTGGTTGATGTTTGTTCCAGTAATAGTGGGTTTAAGAAAGCGATGCACGGCTCTGGCCTTGTCAATTCCAATACTATTATAGAGACGATGGGCGGTACCAAAGCAAAGACATGAAATAACAAAAGCGATTCCCCAAAGCACTGTGCAGCTGTATCTATGAGTAAATACAGAGCAGTTTTATAGACAAAAGTTCTTACATCGATTATAATATGTCAAACCAGGTTAAAAACTAAACCAATACCCAATCCAGCAATTATTTTCTGGATTGGGTTATTGGTTTCATTACCACAAAACAGTATTGGACATTCGTCAGCACATTTATGCTCAGACAGCCACTTATTGGAACATTCACAACACCCCACTTAACACATGTCAATGGTGTGAGCCTATGTACAGACAGTAGAATGGCAGAAATGTCTAGAACACATCTGTTTAAACTATGAAAGCATCGAAAAACCTGACACCTTTATTCTGTTATGATCCTATTGTCTGTTATTGTATTGTTATTGTACTTGAAGTCACGTAATGCAAGAAATAGTATGTGTTTTCCCAAATATAAATTATGTAAGTATTATGTTAAGTATGTTGTATAGCAGCGGTCCCCAACCTTTTTTGCCCCACGGACCAGTTTAATGTCAGACAATATTTTCACGGACTGGCGTTTAAGGTGTGGCGGATAAATACAACAAAATAATATGATATGACCTGCATGAAAACTGTGGTATTTTCTAAACATAATAATAAACACAAATCACAATGTGAGTAACGTCCTCTCTGCATATTATGCAGAGCGGCTCGGTGCAGTGGGAATCTCCTGTTGGGATAAATCCGTATTTTAAGTAAGACTCCTGATATTGTCTATTGTCTATATTATATTGTCTATATTGTCTATTAAATGTAGCTTTTCTGTCTGTTAAATGGAGTCACTTCTGTCTCCTGGCTGGGCCTTTTCCCCTTTGCAAAGAAGTAAAAAACAAACAAGACATTTGTTTTTTACTCCTTTTGCTGCTCCTGGGTTTTATTTTAGCGGTAACCTATCACATGACCGAGAAGAGCACCTTGACCTGCATCAAGAGTGACATAGACGGATGTAACAGAGAATCAGGTAATTTTTCAAAATTTACTGGTACCAGTCCACGGCCCGAGGTTGGGGACCGCTGTTGTATAGTAATGTTTGACTAAGGAAGAATTGTTTAATCCATACCTTGGCTTGATGTAAGTCCACTCCATACATTGAAAGTTTCTTGGCATTTTCTAGAAAGTTCATCTCCGCCTCAGCCGGACTCATCCCCCTGCGAAATCCAAATGCCACATGACTCCTGCCTCTGTTCCATTTTTATTCATTGAACAAACCCAAAATGCCATCATAAAATCTCACACATTTCTCATTACCAGTGTGTTTGTCCTGACCTGTAGTTTCGGTGCAGCTCCATCACTCTCTCCTCCAGCTCTCGAGTTTGGTTTGGGGCGAAGCGGAAGTCGTTGACGTAATCCGGGCCGTGCTCCTCTGGCTCGTAGTCCCCTATCTCAGCCTGCACTGTGTAGGAGCCTAAGAGCGCGTGGGTGACGAAGGAGCAGGGCAGGCGGCCAGACAAGATGTCATCACGTAACTGGAGACACAAGTAGTATCTGTGGAACAAGACATGCATATATGAGAGTCACATTTTGAACATTACGATCAGAATTTATTTTCATTGTTGTTCAAATCCCTGTTGCCTTTATTCAGTAAGATGTGTTTTTACTGCTCAAAAACACAGCTCCTTCACCTGTTTGTCTCAATGGAGATAGATAAACTTAATCACATATTATTTTTTCACCTAGGGCCACATCTTGAAACGTATTTGAAGTAGATGGCGAAATGCCCGTGGTTAATATAGTGGATCATTCAGATAGATGCATTTTACATCACTTTGACAGGGCCACTATACCTTTAATAAGGCTTGAAACGTTAATTTTAGATCTGTATCACGATGCAAAGTGATGTTTTGGGGGCTTTAGTCACTTAAATTTGCTGTTAAAATGAATATCTATCATCATGGGCCATTTCAGCAGAAGGAAATTGGTTTCACGGGGGCCTGGAGTCCATAGTTTAAAGTCTCATGCTATAAAATATACCAGGCAACACAGTAACTTCTCCATGGAGACAAACTGGTTGACCCTCCAGTGATAAAGTTACATAGCGCACCTTTAAGATAAAATGTGCAGTCCATAAGTGTTGGTGCAATCACAAAATCTTGAGATAAACATTTTTGTAATTAGTGTCTCACTGTGAACAGAGTGCAGCTGCAGGATTTTAAGTGATAAGTGATGAGTAATTAAGATATCACTTGCCGTCCAAAAGTCACCATTTAAAAGGAAAATAATTTCTACAAAGATGTTTAGCTTTTCACCACACAAAATAATATACAACAATGTGTTTATAATTGTATGGATTAAAAGCGCAGACTGCCCATCATTTTGGCAGGCCTCTAATCAAACTATGATTAGAATCCATTGTATCTGATTGTCAAGTGGCTGCTATTATATGTTATTATAATGTAAAGAGTGCATATTAAACAAACTACTGATCTGGTGTTCATTTAAAAGAGGATGACAGCGTCGCATTTTCTCCATCAAATCTTTTTCATTTCTACTTTCAGATGCCATTGTTAAATGACTTTGCAACCCTGTTAGTTGTTAGGTTGTGTACTTTTTAAAAGGTGCATTGTGTAACATTTCTGGTGGAGGGTTCACTATGTTATTGCATTGCCTGGGATGTTCCACAGTATGGCATTAAACATATATATTAAACACTCAGCCCCTCCATGTCCGAACAGCCCCCACAGTCGAGTGTTTTAAATCTCGTCTTAAGACCCACTTTTATTCTCTGGCTTTTAACACCGCGTGAGTTGTGTTGTCCTCTGTGTCTTTTATTTATTTATTTATTTTTTAATGAATTTTATGTATTTTATGGGTTTTTATTTATTTATTGCTATCTTATGGCTTTGCTCTTATTTGATTTTACTGGTTTATTGCTTTAGGACTAATATGTTTTAATCTGTGTTTAATGAGTATTTATTTTATTATTGTATTATTATTGTTGCTTTTAGTCTGTATTTGTGCAGCACTTTGGAAACTGTTTGTTTATGAAATGTGCGTGGATTGGATTGGATTAGATATATCTTGCATTTATTCAAGTTTTTATTTCATATCACACAAAACATGCATCATTACTCTACAGATCTGACCTGTAAATTGGCCTGGAGATGTCACTGCTTGTTTCCATGGAGATAGTTAAATTAAATGCCATGGTATTGTACATTTTAGGAAAAAACAATAACATCTACATGGAGCCTCCACCAGAAAGATTACACAGTGCACCTTTAAAAGTATATGGCAGATACCTACTTTTACATTGTATAGTTGAAACACAAAAAAGATACAAATTCTGTATAAGAACTTTATAACTGCAGTGGTTAAATATTTGTGGAGAATGCCCTTTTATTGCAATATTCACAAATCTATTCCCACAGAAGCATTAAGTTATCATTGGCTCGTACTGTAGGTCTGATGTATTGTTTTCAAGCGTTCATCCCCTAATCTTCATCGGATTTGCTTTTCAATCGTTTCCCCGCTTCTCAATATTACACAGCAGAGAGCAAAGCGTTCAGAACCCATTTTACATTTCCTTCTTTTTCTCTTTTAGCCTTTGACGCATTATTTTCAGTGAGATTGTTTCGTTCTCACCTGGTGATGTCTTCGATGAGCACTGATGGGTCTGGAGGATAAAACTTCACAGAGAATGCAAACACCCAGGAACCCACTGTGAAACACATCAGCAAAACTCTCACTTCAATATTCTGCAGCAGGCCTCGTCTCGTGCGCCTGTACTTACCCCGAATCTGCTTCTTGATCTCTTTGGAAGGATCCAGCCAGTTCTAATAAAAGAGAAAAGACAACCTCCCTTTATATTCACCCAGTTCACAATAACAAATCTTATAAAATATTAGAATAAAGACAAATTATAACATTAAAACTGTTTAATAAAGTAGGTTAAGGGAATGTGACGTCACCCATAGTGTTCAGCTCCAGTCAAATGAAGCTCATGAGAGTTGCAGTTACAAAGGCGAAGGAGTAATTAAGGAGGAATTAATTTAGGGACAAAATAGTGAAAAACCCAGAATCATAAAGTGCGGTAATACAAACATTTTAAGACGAGGCTCACTGCAGTAGTTACTGAGAGAGACAATTTTTCAATGTAAAGTCAACTGGAGCCAGACTCGATGGAGCTGGATGTGCACCCATGTTCACTTACTGTTTGGAACACAGTGGTTCGCTATGTCCATTTATATATACAGTCTATGTATAGACACAAAGTTGACACAATAACCCAATAAGACATTTCCTGGAACGCCTTTTCTAAATGTACAATTGCAATTAAAAACAGAATGAAACACTTTAGTACTTAGTTAGGATCTATAATTAGTCACAGTTACTTATACGATACTCTACAAGTGAATCTGACTTTATAATAATAGTATTCCAGCTATTATTTCACCAACAATTAAGTAAAAGGAAAGTGTAGTAAAACAAACTGATGTAATGAGGCTATTTACTGGTCAGAAAGTCTCATTAAGTTTGAATTTCTGTTTACATAAAGTTGTTGTTTAAGAGATAAGCGATAAATAAGAGCTATGATCGGTTTTGTCTTCTGTTATCTGTGTGGCGACAGACTGATACTCCTACACCACCAGTGAAAACCTAAATTTATGCGAGATAGGCCTACATCAGATAGGAGCCTTAATGAGCACGGAGAGCGGCCATTTTGGGGCGATAAATGCCAGCCCCTAATGCTCTATGTTACTGAGGCTTTGTGGCCAATGTCCCATTTTGAAAAGGCCACATGAACCAATCCCATTTTAAAGGTTAGAAGTCACAGATGCTATTGTCAAACTGTAAGTAGCCAATAATGCATAAAGGGCAAATTGGGTGTTTCATAGGGCAGGGTAGTTAGCAATTTACTTTCAAAATAAGTTACATATTTTGACTTTATTTTGGGAGGATTTGCTTATGATTTTTTATATTAACACAGATAGATGAGTAGATATAGAGCATATAAACAGGTTAAATAAAATGTTAATTTCTATGCTCTTAGCTAACATGACTTGGCACGTCCCAACAGCAGAAGGTCAGAATTAGCAATTACATTCATTTGTATGTGAAATAAAATGCATAATCTACAAGCTCGTGGAGACAGTAGGTCACTTGAAACTGTGCCAAATGATACTATGCAATAAATATTCAAAGGAACCACAAACCACCAACTAGCACTATTCTTCTATACACAAGAGGCATTATCAGTTTGCTCCAGCATTGGAATTATAGCTTTTAAAATGATGAATGTGTGTTGCTGTAGTGTTATTTGCAAATAGTAGCAAAGGATGGTCTTGATTTCAAAAACATTATTCAGATGCTACATTTCAAACCTTTTTACTACCACGGACCACTCAAATAGGGGAGATTGTTTCGACATGTTTCACATAGAGCCAAATGTAATTCTGCCAGTGAATACATGAATAGTTCAGTGTTAGGTGCTCTACTTAATTATAATTTTTAATTTTTACATACATCTATCAGATTTTCTAGGCATTAAATTAATTACTTTAATATTTTTTAGCATAAATGTTTTGATTAGGTGCTACTATTTTTTTATGATTTTATTATTTATTTATGTTTTATTTTTTTATTTCTTTAATAATTATTTCATCGAATTATTATTATTTTTAATTAACTACTAAATGCAATTAAAAATGTTGTGTGACACTTAAGTTATATTTTTAAATTTACAGAAATTAAAAAATTAAATAATTGTTAGGTTTGCAGTGTAGTTAAAAGTCCTGTATTCACCAAATTTAACTCTTGTGAGCCCTAAGCCATTTTAGAATGTTGTAACCTCATCAAAAATATACCTGGAGCTGTGTTTTTTGTTTCATTCACACATCTTTGACTAATCCTCCACATCGCCAAAGCTCAAAATGCTCAAAATGACATCATGAAGCGGTAGTTTTCAAGCTAAAAGCCTCATTTTACCTTTAGTTTAGCAGAGATTGGCAATTCCAGGCCTGAACTTATATAAATGATTCTAGTGAAGGTGAGTTAAAAACACAGCGGAGCACTTCCTGTACCATGACATCACAAGGTGGAATAGAGAACTCAGCCTAAATATGCAGGATTTGTGTGTTAAACATGTGTAAATGAAACAAAACACAACTCCAAGTATGTTTTTGAACATTATACCATAAATCAGAACATAGCGTAATATGGCCCTTTGCTTTTCAGGGATGTAAAGTCACGTAATGCAGTTTGGCAGTTTATTAAAACAAATTTGCCGGTGGGAATGGCCATCATCACACGTTAATAACTGCAGATTTAGTTCCCCTCTGCGGCGATATTAAGAGGATGAGTTGTGCGTTTTGGTCTGACCTTGGAGTTGTCAGTGTCTTGGAACATGAGTCCGAAATAGTCCCTCTCCAGCAGGTTGAGGTGGCCGCACACCATGTCCAGCAGAGTCTGTCCTTTGGCAAATTTCTGCAACACACGAAAGCACATGAGGGGTAAGAAAACGCACACAAGCATACGGGGAGGGGTAATAGAACGCGCACAAACACACAGGTGAGTAAGAGAACACAAACGCTCAGGGGGGTAAGGGAAGCCTCAGCAGGGGGTATGTCACGTCAGGCAACAAAAGGCTGCAAAGTAATATCATGCATAATTCATACACGGAGGAAATTTGTAACTATTACAAACAAAGATAAATAAACAAGTTTTGCCACAAGGAAGAATAACCAAAATGAATAAAATCTGTTCTACTTTATTTGCAAGTGGATTTATAAATTTGAAATGAGAATAAGCAGCAAAATCAAGTTACTTCCTAGGGCGCATTTTTCAGTATTTAAGACACATGACAAATAACCAAAGTAGTTTTCATTTATTCCATTTATTCCATATCAACACCTTCCTAAAATAATCGCATAAGTCATTTTTTCAGGTTTTTCGGGAAACACAAAAAACTCCCCCGAAAATTGAAATTATGGCCTAAATTATGGCAAAAAGTGACTTAGGCGATTATTTTAGGAAGGTGACGATATGTGCATTGAGATTTGAAACACATTTTCACCAGGTACAGATTGAAATATGGAATAGAGAATACTTGAAAAAATGTAATATTGATGAAATGTTGATTTAATAACGCTGCAGTCTTTGTTAAAAGGTTTTCTGGAGTGCAGTTAAGGATTACAAGAGTGAAAATGTGATGATGATTATTTTATAAGTTGTTCTGATTTGTCATTGCGGCTCTAAAAATGACAGAGATATTGAGCCTTGGTTAAAAAGGTGTACAGTCTAACAGATATAATGCTCCAATAGGCTCAAGGGGTAATGCTGACGGGCAACTATCAGAAAGCACGGCTCATTTAATAGACGCCATATATTACGTCCAATACATTTACAGCATATTTTTTCCACACAAAGGGATCGGCCTCCTGGACCAGACCCGCTCTGTACCTCCCCTGTGTAATGGGACCGGCCTGTGCACCTCGCGTGTGCCCATATAAGGCCGGCGTCTTACATCATCTGCTCAAGAGGCCACGCCCACTTCCTCTGGACACATCTCCAAGGGAAACCTGGCTCCGATGGTCACCGTGGAGCCAAGCAGCCGTTACCCTGGCAACAGAAGTTAATAGGTTTCCTGTGCCGGTGCCCTCCTCTTCCTCTGTGTCTGTGTGGATGCTACAAGGCCAAGCGAGAAGCCTTTGTTCAGTCTGTGCAAAAATGACATTAGATATAGCACCTATGTCAGAATATTGAAGTACACTGAAATATATTTACAGACTTTACACCCAGAACTGTTATCCATGGGGTTTAGATGAAAATGTAATCATTCTTTCCATAACAATTTACAATTCAAAATGCAATAGCAAATGAGCAAATGTTCTTAAATAAGCTGAACCAACAGTATTCATTATCTTGCCAACATTTGCTCCTCCACGCTGATCATATTTGGTTTTATATCTTGCAATACAACGTGCCAAATCCACATTTTAAGTAGCAACAGGAGTAGCACCAGTGTTACTTTACAAAATCAGGACTGATTCTATAACTAAACCTGGGCTACACTACGACTAAACTGGACTAAACTGAGACTCGAACTAGACCCAACTAAATCTAAATTAGGTTTCTTGGTTTAAAAGTAGGAGTATTTTATGATTAAATATTGTAAAATTGTAATTAATATTGTAAAATAATATTTAACTTTTTCATCTTATGCAAAGTCTGTGCTTATTGCATTCCAGGTAAGATGTTATTGTACATATCCCACATTAAAACAGCAGATTTCTAGTAACAAAAAGTAACCCCATTAAACTGGAGGCCTTCTTCGTATTTCAGGGCTAAATTGAGGCAGTAGGTGATCATTTTGGAGTTTTATGCAAATACATGTTGCTGGTTGTTAACACTAATACCTGAGGGAGACTATATTTATTTTCTAACTGAATGAAATTGCTACAAGCGTCTCAGGTGCTTTCTCAACCATTACTGCTGACTCAGGGGGTGCTGATGAGTTTTTGTTGTCACCGCAATTGCAGCCAATCACATTTCTGTACCTAGCTCTGTAATCTGATTGTGTTAGCAGCCGTTTGCCCATTCAGTCAATTTATTGCTAATGGTTTCAGCCGCACAAGCAAAACGAGGATGGACAGCAGGCTTGTAAATGTGGTAATGACTGCTAATGAAGAACCCAGATCTACTGCGCTTAACAAAGTGAAGTTCAGAGAAGACGTACAAGTAACACCGTTATGTCATGTTAAATAGTGAGTTTCTGATTTCATTATTACGAATATATTACCAAGAGGGAAATTTGATTTAACGTGGGCTGTGTAACTAATGGGGGATCTTACACCTGCTTAGCCCCATGGAAATATTACTGTTTCTATGGAATGTTGCACAGTATTTATCAAGACAAGCCAATATGTAAGCAATAAAAATACCAGTAAATTAATAAATCCACATTCCAGTCAAGGTAATAAAAACTTGTGGAGTGTACCTTTAAATAGAATAACAATGGACCTAGGGGCATTGTGTACCAACCATATATAACATAATGTTTTATATGCAAATCACACACTAATCATAGTGACATTTTAAAGCTTCGAATAAAGACTGTTTGGGAATAAACAAAGGGGAAAGAGACAATGTGAACTTGCAATAAACCTTACAAACCACAGACGTTGGCAGATTCATATAGCCAGGAGTCCGGCTGTACATCGTGAACGTGAGGGTTCAGCCCACAAAAACACTAACCACAGTTATGTTCAACTAGACTTGCTTTTATGCAGTCACTGAAGGGCCTGCAAAGTAATATACAAATGGATTTGACAGTGAAACCAAGACTGTGAATCAAACCGTACAGGCAGAAGTATTTTGTTTTTCACGCTTCAAGTGAGCCAAAATCTTGCTCAGCACCTTTCATCGCCCCGTTTTTATGCCAACGCCTTATCGCTATGGAGTGGGTATTTCAATTGTAGAAAATGTTAACAATTTGGGATTAGGGTTGTCAAAACTATTGGAAATAATACTATACATCAGTAATGAGTATTAGTATGAGTACTGAAACTAGATACTCATTTAAGCAGATATCAGCACTGAAAAATCACTTTAACTAGATATTTCCATAGTTTTAGAATGTTTTGAGCTTCATTAGAACTACTATAAGACGACATGTTTTATACAGAAAGTACTCTTATTTTCTGTAAAAATGGCTTAACATCTAACATCTTAAAATGAACATTGAGTTTGAAAATGTAGTACCACGACAGCACTACTTGGGTTGACTTTTTCAGTTGTTTTAAGGCAGCATTTGCTTTTAGCTGAATCCACAGTGAATATGCGACATAAGACATTTTTGCAAGAGTGGAAGCGCAAATAATAAAGCAAGGGTATTGTAGGACGCAAGCTTGAAAACAACAGAAAATGCAGTGACCAGTTTCATCCTCCTTTAAGCTCTGTGAAAGCTGCCAGTGCTGATCCCACATGAATCTTTTATACAGTACGGCCTCAGCTCATTAAGCACACGCTGATATGCAGCAGTATGGAGGTGATGTTAAATGTGTTTGGACTCGCGTGAGCGTAGCCTTGGGCAGATGCACTGTATAAAATGGTACTGTAACCCACTGGTAAAGGCCTTGGAGGATATGTGGTTTGTGCAGGAATATGAGACATTATCTAACAAGAGCTGCAGATCTTCACCTAATGTTATTTAAAAAGAGTCGTCATTGGCATGTTCAGATTTTCATTTTATGTTTAGACTAAAGTTCTATTGTTAAAAAAAATACTATTTTGCCTCTTTCTCAATTTAAATATAAACATGTCGAAATTGACCAGTAACACAACTTCAGTTAAGAATATCAAAATGAAAATATAAATAATACACATTTGGTTTAGAGATGAATTCTAATATCCCCCAGTAACAGTCTGGTAACACAAAATAACTTTTATTTAGTTATATTATTTTCTTGAGGTTCATTTTACCATTTTCGTTATATTGAAATCGAGGGTAAACTGACAAAAAAGGGGCTGAGGCTCCAACCAAAGACATTAAAACCAACATTTTCATGGAAAAGGAAGCTTAACAAGGTAACCAAGAGATGAGAAAAAAATCTGATGATAGATGATGGTTTTTAGTTTATTTAACAGCTGATTTAGAACATGGGTCAAAACCGACCTTTAACACTAGAGATAATAATAAAAAGCTAACACAGGAGGAGGGTTAAATGTAAAGCAGATAAGAAGGTAAGAGCTGAAAACAAATAAACAATTTAACTTTTTTTTAAAATTGCATTTATTATTATTGCACATTTTCATCGATAAAAAATACATAGAAAATCATGCATTCTTACTGTGAGTAGGGTCAACTCCCCAACCTCACAGATCTGACTGGTAACTTGGCCAAACAGATAAGTTTAGTGCTTTATTGTATCACATTTCCATGGAAAGACTAATATATAATCAGAAAAGACACACAGTCCATCTTTAAGTAGTCACACTGCTACTCACAGTATAGTTGAAAAGTATCTTCAGACTGCATTTTTTACCATGACCACAACAATTGTTTAGAGATGGATATTGAAATAGGCAACCCCTCTGAGATAAATCGTCCAAACAAACTTCAATAAAACTCAAACTGTATACGTGTTTGTGTATTTTGAGGTTTTTATCCTAAGGAGATGTGGCGGACGATAAAAAGTGAGTTTTAAAATCAGCTCCAGCCTGGACAGCCTCATGTGGAGCGCAGGTACGACCGTGTCTATCTCAAACAATATGTCAGGTCAGCAAGATCAACATCAGAGTAGAGCAGGAGAAGAACTACAACTACCCGCGGTAAAAAACTGAAACACAGATGGGGCTGTGGTGAACCGGAGAATATGAATAAACTATGAACTTCACATTTCAGGAGAGTTGAGACTGGAGGACAGTACAGCCAAAGTTCAACCGCCAGGGTGAAACTGTCTCAGCGGGGCTCCCCTTAAAACCAGATGTTGTGTAAAAATGCTGCTGCCATGTTGTGAGGATCATCCTAGTGCCTTAACCGCGATGCCGAATCAGGAAGCCACACAGACAGTAAGGCTAGGGTTGTAAAATTTTAAATAAAAATACATTTGAAGTATATATATGAGCATACACTTGTGTTTCTCTTATGTTTTAACCTTAAGTCTAGCCTTTTAAACAGGACTGGATGATATGGAGGGAAAAATTTTTGATCAATCACTATAATAGATCTAAATTTCATATGAATTTTGTATAAAGTATACGAGACACTGTAAACTACAAAAAAAATATTTAAAAAAATACGAAAAAAAAAAATAATAATAATATTTTAAAAAAAAAATGTGAAGCTTAAATTAATTGTACAAAGCCCTATACTCACAAGTGAAATGAGAAGTTTATTTATCTAATATGTGGCTGTTATAAAGCAATGTGATGATGATTTTTTTTAGGTTACTGAGCTCATCCAAGCTGCAAAGACACATGTTCGATCAAAAAATGTTAGTCCAGATTGAATTTCTCCTTGACTATGGATCCTACCTGGATCCTACAATCAGTTGTGGTAATAGTAATTACTGTAGTAGTTTTAGTTTTAGTTTGTAGTAGTCAGTTAACACTTTACTTATACATGTACCACTATTATACCTACTTCTTCTACTCTCTCACCTCCTCCAACCACTTGATAGCCATAGTAGATCAAATATATAGTTACTACTACTACCACATCTTCCACATAGGCCCACTGCACTTCACAAAAGCCATTATTATCTATCACTACGAGACAATAAAACATCCATATACAGCTGATGCTCTCACTAGTCTGTGTTGTGCTCTAAGTAAATGCATTGTGACTGGCCGATGTCTTTAAAGAGCTTTACACAAATGGGAGCTTTTATCATGTCGACCTACTGTCCGTAGACGCCGTGATTCTAATTACACTTTCATCATTCATCAATTTTAAACATAGACAGCAGCACTCAATAAAGTACCAACACTATCTATAATATTTTAACATCCCTCCCCCCTTTAGACCTCCTTTTCCACCTCTTCCTCCGCTTGCATCCACTGCTATTTTCTCCCTCGCTTCACATAAGGGCCCTCGTATGTCACCTCTATGGATTTGCTGTCAAAGACCAATACCCCCAGTGTCAGGAGCCCAGATGACGTTAAGAAATGAGGGGGTTGGTTCGAAGGAAAATGCGAGTACGATTCTTCACCCACGCCGTGCATAGAGGCGTAGGTAAAATATGGGCGGGGTCACGTGGTTTCCCCTATAACCCATAAAAGGGATGTAGTTGACGTGAATGAGGTCAGGGCAGCCAACAAGATCAGAGCTGAATCGCATCACACTCCATCATGGGCACGGGCCAATGGGACACAAGCACTATATTTAATGGAGCTATGTCAGCTGTTGGTGTATTAGAGTCCTGCCTGGTATAGCCCGGCACTAGTCAAGCCTCCTTTAGATAAACGGTCAATAAAGATGTGCTTTAAGCCTGGAAATATTTGGTTTCATCCCAGATAGGGTCTTTAAAGGGATAGAAAAAACATTATCATACACCAAGATCATATTAAGGAAAGAGTCGATGGTTTCTTCCACAAAAAAAAAAAAAATATATATAGACATGTGCATTTGGTAATAGGTAATAAATTCAGCCACCATAATGTGTTGACATGTAAGGTGAAGGTACAGAACTCAAGGGGTGAGATTTCCAATAAGGACAGCGCCCAGACTTTTCCCAAATTGGTCGTTTTCAGATTCTAGAAAGAGATGGGTCACTCTAACACATGCAGGCAAAGACAGGAATAGCTATTGATTATCTTAGACTTTATTGATCCAGAAAGGACATTTTTTGGACACATTAGCTCACTCTTCATAAAATAAAATAAAATAAAATAAATCCTAAATAAGTAGCAATAAAGATAACAAGTCAAAATAAAATAGGAAATAAGTAATAAAATAAGTAATAAAATCTGAGCTATAAGCAAGAGGTCATAGAGAGAGCAACAATGATATGATGATTGACAGGACACATGGTTATCCATTACATAAGGGTGAGTTATGGTACAGT
>JACN01112203.1:0-10967 GCA_000787155.1 Scartelaos histophorus
TCCATAAAAAAAACCTGACCTTTTAAACTCCGGGCTGGATGCACCTCTCCATACACGGCCGTTTAGAAACATATTAGTAATAAATACTAAACAACATGGCTGACATAAAATCTATTATTATTTTTTTCCTAATGGTTTTATTCATTCCAAAGATACATAAATATATAGACAATATGTTTTTTATTGATCCCAAAGGAAATTCAAACCAGTGTTTTGTGTCTGCTCATGCACCGTTCAGTTCACTACCAGGACTTATAATATCTTATAGCAGGAGCAGTTGTTCATTTGAAAATTAATTACCCAAATACTCTTAATATCACAAAGCATTGTCTCATTTCTCTTTTATTTGGTTTGTTTGTATAATTTGACTGGAATAATAATAACACCTCAAGGGCACGTTGCCAATTAAATAACAGAACCAGAAGTGTATTAGACTCTGTAACCGAGCAGCTTTGTGAACCAGAAAAACCCTCTATGGCCCAGTTCTGCACTAATCAGTCACAAGAACAAAGCGCAGTGTCTCTGTGATAATACATGGACATATGTAATGAATATGAATATGTAAATGCTGTTAAGTAGGGTGCACGGAGCGGCCTGTGAACTGCAATCATTTGTTTATAATATGCGCCTATACAGTGGTTTATGGAGTAGTAGGTGGCAGAATGTACAGATGCATGGAGAGTTATAGGGTTTTGTTAGATGAAATAGGTGTAACTCATATGCAAAAGAAAGAAATGAATGTTGGTAACACAGTGCAGCACTTACTCTAGTCAAGAGGCTTTGGATTGTGTGGCTCAGGGTTTGAGGTGAACTCTGTATCTTCTGGTGGGGGATCTGCCATTAGGGATGTAACAATAACTGAAATACCGTGATATTGTATCTTCAATAGCCTCACTATAATATCGTGGGGACTCACAATATACTGAATTACGAGTCTCTTTGCTTAAATTAATTGTTTAGGAAGGGAACTACATAGATCACATGAATCATATGAAGAAATAACTGTTATTAAGCATCTAATCTGAATCTTCCAAAGGCTTGTAAGGCATTTTAAACGTGGCATATTTACATATTTCTGTCAGCCTTCACAAAATATCACAATAAATATTGTATCGTGAGATGCACATTGTGAAAATATTGTACCAAGAGATTTGGAGATTGTTACGTTCCTGTGTGCCATCTGTTCCTGGTATTGTCTGGAGTGTCACAGTGTGGCATTTATTCAAGTGTTTTATGACACATGAAACAAAAAAACACACAAAAAGCATTCTTATTGTGAGAGTCACCTCTTGTAACTTGCACTGGTGTCATCTGCTTATCTCCATGGATACACATGAATATGTCCACTGTGGAACATTCAGGTTACATACTGCACCTCTGTGGTTGTAATGTTCAAAACATGAAACAAAAAAAGTCCTTGTTTTTCAATAATACTGCACTCCTAACTGCAAAGCAATGAAATATAGTTAGTCAGCTGTGCAGCTCTCAGTGGACTAATATTTCTGAGCATGCTGCACTTGTGCTCACCCCAATCAGTGATGTCAAAGCCATTAAAAGCTGTTTGCAAACACCTGCATGCATTACCACTCATTATGCAAGCTCGCCTGTGGACTGAATATGGAGCCATTTCACTATCTGTTATTAAACACATTTTTCAGTCAAAACTCCAAAGGCGACCCGGTAGATTTCCTTCCCATTAGCCTGCATGCTCAATAATCAGCTTCATTTGCTAAGAAAACAAACTATGGCCAGATGGCGCAGCTGCCGAGCGTGCATCGATCTGGGGTCCCTCTCGCGTACTTGGTTAATTCTGTAAACGGAGGGGATGGCCTGGTGAAGGGTGTGAAGGGACACGCCGGGGCAGATGTGACGTACACCTCCTAAACTCCACACTCCAGTTTAAGAGGCATAAGAGCCCCCTGGAGCCTGCCCAACTTCAAACGGTCTCACTGAAGAGGCTGCTTTGGCGCCAACTCACTCGCCAAGTTTACCCAGATTCCTCTGGATGCTCATAAATCAAGTCTTCGGCCCGGTTTAATGCGGTCACTGCAAATCAGACGCCGAGTTCAGTCACTTGCATAGACTGGGTGTCAAAGAGCTGGAATAAAATGTAAAATATGGTGGAAAAAGGACATCCAGTTTACATTTTTAAAGGGCCCATATTACCCTGTTTTCTGACCTGTTCTAAAGATGATTCCTCATCATATGTATTTTATTCATATGTTTAATACAAAAACCTGCATATTTAGGAGTTTTAACTTGTAATGTGGTAAAACAAGAAGCGCTCCACTGCGTTTTTACACTTCATACACCTTCACTAGAATCATTTGGAACCTTGGAATTGCCCATTTCTTCTAAACTAAACATAAAAAGTTACTCAAAAATGTGTGAATGAAACAAAACACAACTGTGGGTTTGATTTTTAGGCGATAAGAACATTTTATCATCTTTTTAAGCTCACAAGGGTCAATTTTGAGTAACGTTGGACTCCACTGAGACAAATCAGAATCTGCGCAGAGGCGACTTCACTACAGTAACAATACGAGTTTTCAAATTGTCATTTCTGGTAAAGCTGTGACATCTAAATTTAGTGAAGGAGGTGACAAACCTCGCACCCGATACGTTTGCAGAACTTTTACGACTAAATGTTGTTGCACTGTCTTTTCAAGTGTGTTAATTAAATGGTTTAATAGGAGAGGAATAAAGAACCTCTCTAAACAATTTAATTAGATGTAGATCGAGAAAGTAGAAAAGATACTGAGATGACCAGACATTTTTCAAAGCATTTAAAATCAAAATTGTCTGACATAAAAATGGTACATGCCGTTTCTTAGCACTTTTCTGTACCTCTTCCAGATTTCTCCAATCAAAAGTTGAAAGTGAATGTTTGATTTGATTTTAAATGAGCCGCTGCCCTCAATTAACACTTTGGCAAAATACATTTCAGACTAAAACGGCGCTAGCGAACCAACAGGACATCAGGTAGTCACTTGTACTTAAAAGTTGGGAGTTAAATTTGGTGCCTGAAGATCCGGGAAGTAAAACTGTGAAATTGAACTTCTTATCCGGACTCACATGAGGTAATAATTCTTTTAATTGCGTGGCTCTTTGGTCTATTATCATAAACCATGCAAATAGTGTCTTAATACTCTTAAGCCGTATTTGATGAGTGGCCCCAGATAAAGTACCGCGAGATGAACTTAGGAATTAAAAGTTCGATCCTCTTTTTGATAGCGTGTTTGCTCAGACTCCCCCTGCAGATTTAAGCGACGGCCTTCTTCATATTTGCACAGTCACCTCTTCCCTAATTGCTATCTTAAAATAAGCACCGGTGTGAACAAAGTTGAGGGATTTTAGAAAACAAATAGTTAAAAGTCTAACCTTTCTCCTAACAGTGCATTACTAGTGGATAGTTCGTAATATTTAACTCGTCTTTGTGCTTTAAGAGATACTGGAGATTTTCGCTATTAAATGTGAGAGGCAATTTCATCTGGATTTGACCCCGTGACCCCTGTACTTAGGCAGAGATATTAGTCTTCTATTCAAGGTAGAGCCGACCACCAGCAGAGGATAATTAACACGCTTTCATTACCTTAAGATAAAATGTGGCTCCTGGCTTCTTAATCTCAGGTAGCTTCCATATCTCTAAGACTATAGTGTCTCCTCGCCTCGTAATATTCTGCTTTTTAAAAAGGGTTTGTGAAGATTGAACAAATAAGGGCGCAACAATTCCAAGAATATGTGTTGTGATATTTACAACAATATTATCACTGGTAAATTGGTCACATTTTTACACAGCACTTTTCGCACCTTCATGGCCTTTTACATCAAGAAACCGCTCACCAGTTCACACACATCCATACACAAGTGTTTGCCTTGAGGGTCTTGCCCAAGGACACAGTGCCAGCGCCCATTTGTGGAGCTACTGTGGTGTCTGAAGCTATTTGCCTAACTGTGAATATTGGTACTGATGATGTACCATTGGAATGTGAGATGGGGCCCTTTTCGTCCTTGTGTTGGACACTGTGTTGGGAGGTGCAGAGATTTACAGGCCAGGGTACGTCCTGGAACACCACATCCTTACCTATACTGTTGTGAGGGAGGTGTCCATATACTGCTCCTTTAAAAGGAGATGTCTTCCATTGTTTGGGGTTCTCTTCTATTGTTTGAGGATCCCAGATGTTGCGTTGTCTGCATTGGCTTTAACTCTGATATGTAATAAACAATTACTTATTGAGAGTTGTTTTTTTATTTACCCGTAACCATCCACCAACACTGAAGACCAGCGGTGGAAAAGGACAGAGTGTGAGTAGCAAATTGTGTCTAAATTTGACCACACTACTCTTGCCACTAACTCTATAATGACTTAAGGTGAAGTACATGTATTTTTCTCCTGCACCTTCAGTGTTGCTCACGAGGGTCAAAATTGACCCTTGTGAGCTTAAAGAGATGATAAAATGTTCTTATTGTCTAAAAATCAAACTCACAGTTGTGTTTTGTTTCATTCACACATTTTTGAGTAACTTTTTATCTTTAGTTTAGAAGAAATGGGCAATTCTAAGGTTCCAAATGATTCTAGTGAGGGTGTATGAAGTGTAAAAACGCAGTGGAGCGCTTCTTGTTTTCAAGTTAAAACTCCTAAATATGCAGAGTTTGTGTATTAAACATATGAATAAAATACATATGATGAGGAAACATCTTTAGAAAAGGTCAGAAAACATGGTAATATGGGCCCTTTAAAAGTGTAAACTGGATGTCCTTTTTCCACCATATTTTACATTTTATTCCAGCTCTTTGACACCCAGTCTATGCTAGTGACTGAACTCTGTGTCTTCCATTGTTCGGGGTTCTTCTATTGGGTTTGAGGATCCCAGACGTTGGGTTGTCTGCATTGGCTTTAACTCTGATATGTAATAAACGATTACTTATTGAGAGTTGGTTTTTTATGCACCTGTAACCATCCACCAACACTGAAGACCAGCGGTGGAAAAGGACAGAGAGTGAGTAGCAAATTGTGTCTAAATTTGACCACACTACTCTTGCCACTAACTCTATAATGACTTAAAGGTAAAGTACACATATTTTTCTCCTGTACCTTCAGTGTTGCTGGGGAAACCTGAAGCTGGGGGCCCCATCTCCAGACTGAGGGGATCTTGGACTGGCTTTCAGGGGGTTCAGGACTTCCTTTTCTGGAGGATTTTATCTGTGGCTTATATGTTTGGGTTAAGATGCAATTGAGGATCCATAAAAACCACACAGACATGGGGAGAATAATGCAAAGTCTGCACAGCCTAAAATGTGGCGCTTTGTTGTATAACAAAAAATGCATTGACCATGATCCTTTGCTCATTTCTTTGTGGATGTATAATTGTAAAACACGATTACACTAAAAGGCTTGTCATAGTTTTGTGGAGAATAGCTCACATATTAGACATGTCTTTATTCCATATATATTTTTTGTAAATACCCCTTTCACTGATTCTGCCCACAGTCTGTATCTTATATGGAACTGATTCAAATGAATATTGGTCAAACACAGTAAAAAGAGTCACATGACCTTCTGGTACCAAGGTCAATACACTATGTGGCTGTGCATTAAAGATGCAGTGTGTTCCTTGTGGGGATCCGGGACTTGCTTGTCTCCCTGGAATGTTCATGGAATATTAAACATATCTGCCTAACCTTTATTTCATTACAGTCGCCACATGCCTGTCTCAATGGAGATAGACGGGCTTAATTTAATTTTGATTTATTTATTTTTTTGAGAGGGACAGTGCATGTATATTAATTAATATTTCTGTAAATGCACGTTATTTAGTCAAAAGCCTAATTTTCATCTGTAGTTCTTGGACAAATGTTACTTTATCACCTTAAAAAAAGACAAGTTAAAAATGACGTACTAGCACACACAAAAACACAAAAATATTAACTTTTTGCAACCCTATACATACACAACACATAAAGGACATCTACACAGAAACAAGCAGGTGGTGCAGAGATGTTACACGGTGCAGCTTTAAATAAAAAGAGGAATATTTTATCCTTCCTAAAGTAATTAGTTTGCTAACCCCTTTAAAGGCAGACGGCTCTGGAATAAAGCAGAGAGGAGAATCAGCAGTGTCGCCTCTGCACCTGGATGTGTGTGTGTTCAATTCAGCTGTGGCCAAAAACTATTGTCTCCATGAAATCTGCTTTAGTCACACCACTGAGGCCCTTTATTGGCAGAGACATGGCTGTTTGAATACTCTGGCAGTGCAGAGCGTGGCGATGCTAAAACTCCTGCAAACAGATGGAGGCAAAGTCAAGGATTTATATGACATTAAAGGTCCTATATTACATAAAATCTGACTGATGTGATCTTTAAGCCAAGTTAGAATGTTATCTCCTCAAAAACTTATCTGGAAATTGTGTTTTATTTCATTTATTTCATTTACACATGTTTGAGAAACCCTTTATTATTATCCTCTTTACTTTTTGTTTGGAAGAGATTGGAAATTCTAGGGTTAAAATCATCCAAATGATTCTAGTGAAGTTATATGGAGTTTAAAAACACAGTGGAGCTCTTCTACTGTGTGACATCACAAGGTGGAACAGGGTTTTTTTTCCGTTTGAGAGAAGAACACAGCTTGAACATGCAGGATTTGTGTGCTTAAACATGCGCAATTGAAACAAAACACTACTCCGGGTACGTTTGTGATGCGGAAACATAATTATTACCGAAACTAGCGTAATAGGGGCCCTTTAACCATGTAAAAAAAGGAAGAAATTAGAAGATTTAAAGATGCAGAGATCTATTGCGCGAGCACAATTTCTCAAAGCTAGCCGAACATTAGCCGCCTTATCTGTTTCGATGGAGAGCAAATGACCAGAGGCATGTGCGAGAGAGGACGGCGCCAGTGTGTGACAAACTCAGGGAGGCAATCAGTAACAGCCAGTGAATACTAATTGATCTGGATGCAATGTGATGGATAGAGGGAGAAAGAGAGAAAGAAAAAAAGAAAGAGAGAGGAGGGAGGGGGGAGAGAGAGATGGAGAGAAGAGAGCATGAAACAGATTGAGATGATTATGCTGCTGATTATGTTAGCAGGGAGGAGGACAAGCTGCACTGATGGCCGTAGACGAAGGGGCCATGCTTTTCCTAATGGACAACTGGCGTGATCTCGGCCCCATGTAAACCAATGGCAAATGGGATTGGGAAATTTTGGAGTAACAGTTTGGGGGATTTATGTGAAAAACTCTCGCGTGTGCCTATGACAGATGGTTAAACTACTCATTTTAAAACACAGTTAAAAAGTGCGTCGTGCAACTTTTGTGACTGTTTGTCTCTATGGAAATGCTATGGCTTTGTCCCACAGAATGGCATTAAACGCATCTATTACCATGGAGACAAGCCCAGAATGCCTCCAGACCAAGTTTTTTATTTTTATTTTTTCTAACACAATATATAATAATTGTAATATTAAACAGCACTGACATATCCAGGATTTGGATTATCGATTATCCTTCCAACACGCACTCGGATCTCGGATATGACGTTTATTTAAGTTTATTTTTTTATTTCTGTAACCTCCAGGCCTAGTTACAGGTCAGATCTGTGGAGATCTGACTTCACTCACTGTAGGAATGCACGTTTTTGTAGTATTTTTGAGCAGTAAACCTCCTATAATTGAATAAATTCAAGATAGATGAGCTTAATGCCATACTGTGAAACCTATTAATAATAATATCTCCATGGAAACAGGTTTGTGGCGGACTCCATATCACAAAACTTACACAGTGCTGCTCATGTTTTAAGATTTTACTAACATTTTTTTACTTTTTCCACCCAGTTTGGTCATTTTTAGGGTTTAAAATTTTACTTCCTGGTTGGAAATCATGACATCAAATAACGGTTACCTATAGCAACCACGCTATACACTTCTATAATGTACAGAGAATATAATATTTAACAAATAAAATATACGAAATCATGTTTAAAGTGTCAAAAAATGTCTTTTTTGCTTGTAATTTGTGCAGAACTTTTGAATAGAATTGTCCCAGTGTGATGTCCTCAGAATGGAAGATAAAACTCTACTTTCTGTAATTTTCAACATATTTTTCAACTCTTTTTCACAAATTGCTTCTTGATGTGTGTATAACTATAATTTATATTTACAACAGGTATTATCACACCAGCGTAAGTACAAATTTGTGAATTTTCATAACCGTGTCATACTCTCTCGAATACATTTTCACAGATTCGCTAAAAAAAAACCGTAACTTGTAAAATGAAGTTGAGCAAATATTCTCGCAGATATCTGACAAGTGGAAAATGGGTTAGTGAAGTATTCGAGAATTTACGAACTGTTTGGAATTCGGACTTTGTATTTTCTGTGGAAAAAGCTGAATCAACTTTTTTATTTTTTGAGAGAACCTTTTCGTCAATAAAATAGTGAAAATAGCCAGACTAGTGCTATCGTCTGGTCCAAGCAAATGAATAGAAAACTGAAAGTGCCAAAAATGTGAATGATTAAAGACTTACTCAGATCAATAATTGAAGTTTATTTGTATTGCATGAATCATACACAGGTAATTCTTTGCTTTACAGAATAAAATCACAATACAAAAACAAATAAAACATAAATCATCATAAAATTAATCTAAGAAAGAGCATCATTTCTGTTTGTTTATAGGGCACATTTTATAAATACATTTCAGTCCAGGAAATATGCACATTCACAACATATTACGCCAATAGTAAAAAATTATGTCTGAGCTGAAATGTCAAACTTTTAAACCAATTAGTGCAAATGAAATCTACACAGCCATGACCCAATATGAAGCGCTGGTTTAGAATGGCTTAGTGAAGGACACTTTTGTGAATAATGATCATGTGATAGTTGCCTCAGATATCAGCAGACCACTGAACAGGATATTTGAACTGTCAATCTAAAGTTGTTTTTCTTCTCTAGACTTGTAATCTCTATAGGTATAAATCATCAATAAGGATATGAAAAAAAACTTTGATGGAAAGATTTGTAATTACAGAAATGAGTTAAGTATAAGTACAACATGTAGATGAGTCAAAAGGCGTAGCTTTTGGTTTACGGGTAATGACTGAAAGGACACAAGAAATGGCAGACACAAGAGGCTGAAATGAGTTTCCTCCACAGAATAGCTGAGTGCTCCATGAGAGAGAGTGAGGAGCTCAGAGTAGAGCCTCTGCTCCGGCCTCTGTTTCAGATGTTTCCTGAATTCCTCCCTGCAGGAAGTGGATGAAAATGGATGTACCAGCTGAACGCTAATATGTTAAAAATGTTAAGTACCGTATTTTTGGGGCTATAAAGTGCACCGGATTATAAGGCGCAGTATCAAATAATATGTCAGTTGTGTCATTGTCCACACATAAGGAGCATCGGATTATAAGAAGTTAGAGAAACAAAACGTGTGTCGGATAAATCGAACTTTATTCAGGTCATTTACAATAACTCTCAGTTGTAGCTAACACAAAAATACAAGTTTAACAGTTGGTGATTTGGGCATCAAACATGCCCGGATCCCTCTCAACATTGTTCAGTTTTAACACAAAAATACAAAACCTGAAATCTGCATGGTGCATGTCTCTTAACAGGTGCATTTTGGGTCCTTGTACAGCACACGGCAGAACTACCGGTATGTTGCACAGTCGCCCTATATGTGGCCAACATATTTTACTCCTCCACTCGCCCACTAATACCTTATTAGACTAATGTGGACAACATCAAATCGGTTGGAGGTTAAACACAACCAAAGGTCATATATAAGGCCACTGGATTATAAGGCCACTGTTGATTTTTGAGAAAATGTCATGATTTTAGATGCGCCTTATAGTCCAAAAAATATGGTAAATATAAAATAGATTTTGAACAGCTTACATTAGTGTTAAATTGTGATGACTAGACAGAAATGATCCATCAATGTGATATAAATAAACCTCATTGATATATTGCCTTCAAATTGCCATATCTATTATTTTTTTTGTCAATTTTTTTGCTAAATGTTACATATTGTGGCTTTAGGCTCTTAAAGCATGTCATGTATTGGTACTGATTGCAAATGTCTTTATTATGCAGTGTTGTGTTTATGTCGAAGTATAATTTATAAAAAAAAGTTCTATTAATTGATACTGATATAGTGATTTAAATCCTCGCTAAACGACAGCAGGTATAGTGTCTTGTGAGATGTTTGGACAAATATACCTTTAAATCTTTTCCCGGGATATTACTCCACCTAAACATTTGGCTTCCTGAGTCATAAACAGATTCAAGCTAAAACCAAATGTTCCCTTTTGCCTCAATTGTTTTGCTGCAAAGAGCACTTTTCAAGCCTGTCTTATCTTTTTATCCCTAATGCAGTGGATTGGCGTTAGATGAAAAATAACTTGGAAAAAAAAAAAAAATCCAACACAATATATATTTTATTTTCTTCAGCACCTGCTTCAGACCACCCTGAGTGCGTCTGAAAGGGAAAGCGGTGTAATTGCTTAGTGTCCCGTGTTGCTCAGTGCTAAAAGAAGGTAGTGCTGGCAAGGCTTTCTGAATGTAAATGATGTGGAAATGTAGCTTTGTTATTTTATTTTGGTGATACCTGAGAGGCACAAGGAGAGGATAATGAGATGCTCCAAAATAAAGTCAGTGGGAGTGTGTTGGGAGCGGAGTGGGACACAAAAGACTGGCTGTGTCCATTACTTCCTCAAATTAGAATAGCTGGAATAGACTATTTGTTGTGATTTAATTCAAAGTAAAGCATTATAGAAAGTGTGACGTGCCGTTTTGTTACTTATGTGCAGTATTTTGTAAGGCTACAGTGGCAACAATATATCAGAACCTTATCATTCTGTTATAGTACTGCGATACTTATTCGATTCTTCTTTACAATAATGTATTTAATTCACATTTAATTGGCTCATATTACGCTATTTTCTATTAATTCAATTCAATTTATTTTTG
>KN495299.1:1617-15049 GCA_000787155.1 Scartelaos histophorus
TTATTATTATTATTGATATTATTGATATTATTAATATGATATAAATGAATATGCTCTTTGTCTGCCTCTTTTATCCTTAGCACACCATCATACCCCGGGGCTCACTGTCTCTGAAGGTTTTGGCCGAGCTGCCCATTATAGTGGTGCTGATGTATCAGGTGAGTGAACAAGGTTGATGTGAAAGAAATGCAATATTTTAGATATTTTGATCGTTTTGAAGAAAATACTGTACGTGTGGTGTTTTGTGTTATTTGTTACTGTATTATATTGTGGACTAGAGTTTGATTATGGCAAGCAGGCTCTCCATCTTGCAATTTCAGTAATTCTCATTCTTTGCCCAAATGTCTGCATACCAATTTCAGGGCATCAGAATTTCCATAACATTTTGTTCTGTCCCTATAGTTGTACAAACTCAACATTCACAACGTGGTCTCAGAGTTTGTGCCTCTCATCATGAACACTATCATGCTGCAGGTGTCTCCACAAGCCAGGTAAACAAGTTTTATAATAGAAAAGTAGCATAATCCTTCAATTAAATAGCGAGAGTAGCCAGGCCATTTAATCCAGTGTTAATATGCCAGGATTCTCTGGCGCAATAACTGTTCCTCCTAATATGCTGTAACAGCTGTATCTCAAACAAATAAGTCACCCATGTAGAATTCTCCCCCATATGTAGACCAACAATCTTTGTCTCTAATTACCACACTCTGCAGGTATACAACATCATTAATGTCACTGATGACACCCACTTAATGCTTTTTGTGTGTTAATTGTGCTATTTCTATTTCAGGCAACACAAACTCTTTAACAAGGAGCTGTATGCAGACTTCATTGCAGCACAGATCAAGACTCTGTCATTTCTTGCCTACATCATCCGCATCTACCAGGTACACTCCATCTGTTTAATGACTGAGCCTGACACCAGGGCACACTGCAGTTTAATAGCTGTGCATCAGTATCTAATTTAAATATTTTTACAAGTATGTCCATCACTAAAATTTCACTGATATTTGTTGCCTGTAAAATTTTGGGATGTGATACTAATACTTCTTTACTGTTCATACCATTTACTAAGCGGTGTTTTGGAATTGGCCCTAGAAAGACTGACTATTGCCTGTGTTAGTATCGGCAACTAATGATTAGATCATGGCCCCACTATATTGAAAATTGTTTGTGATAGATAAGGCCATATTCTGTTGATATTATTAAAATGATGATTAATAGATGATGACTTAAAAATTTCCCAAATGTAACCCTGATTTTGCAATTTTAGGACCTTGTGGGGAAATACTCTCAGCAGATGGTAAAGGGTATGCTGCAGCTGTTGACGAACTGCCCCTCCGAGACGGCACACCTCCGCAAAGAGCTTCTTATAGCAGCCAAGCACATCCTCACAACCGACCTGCGGAGCCGTACGCACGACATACTGTTATTTTACTATTATTTTAAAGCCGAGATGCTTTAGATGTTGTACAACGTATGAACTGATTCTTGCATTTCAGAGTTCATTCCCTGTATGGACAAACTTTTCGATGAGTCCATCCTGATTGGCTCTGGCTACACCGCCCGTGAGACTCTGAGGTGAGTGTACTGTGATTTGATCTTTCATTGTCAGCACCCTCCCTGCTGCGGTGCTCTGCTCATCCAGGTGCACACAGGACGTCTAAGCATATTAATCAGACTGGTCTCAAAGGCTGCAGAGATTCTCGGGTTAACAGCCTGCAACACTGCCCTGTCAAACTGTCATGTACACCTGCATCTCCAGAGGGCACGCTGCCTACAATCCCTCCCCTAGGTCTGTTTCAATACCTATTTGACCCTCTCAGTTGCCAAGGCAGCTCACCTCATCAACAAAATGGCTGTCGGTTCACATTAGAAGTGTGCAGGAAACACAGAGCTGGATAAGAACTGGCAGGGCTATCAGTGTCACTCATTAGCTGCTCTGTCTTCCTCCTCTTGCATATGTCAAGCTCTGTTGCATGATCACCAATAGTAATTAAGTACTATCCAAAAGTCTTTTAGCTTTTGTTTCTGGTCTTTACACTGTTCAAGTTACCTCGCTTACAAGAGGAATGTCACTTATTCCATTTCAGATACTTGGTCCTTTCTGATTATCACTTTTTTACATTTGCACAAAATGTCAGGTAGTTGAGCATACCCTTTTTAGCATTCACTACAAATCAGCCCTGAAATGTTGCTTGAATTCTTCTCCAAATGTCACACTTACTCTGCCTTTTTCCTTCTCAGACCCCTGGCTTACAGCACGCTGGCAGACCTGGTGCACCACGTTCGTCAGAATCTACCCCTGACAGATTTGTCCCTGGCTGTCCAACTGTTCGCTAAGAACATTGATGATGAGTCACTCCCCAGTAACATACAGACCATGTCCTGTAAGCTGCTCCTGAACCTGGTTGACTGCATTCGCTCCAAATCTGAGCAGGAGAATGGCAATGGAAGAGATATTCTCATGAGGATGTTGGAGGTTAGAACAACTCAAAAATAAAAAGTGGTAACTGTTGTGGAGAGAGAGGAGAGGGAAATTAATATGGGTTTGTTTCTAGTCAATGTCTGTCAAATCAATCTGCGTTGTGTTTGACTTGCAAGTGCAACTTCTATGGTCGAAGGTCCGCTACATGCTTGCCTTCATGGGTATGTCATTTCTTTGCCTGGAATTTTCCACAGTAGGGTATTAAACATATCTCCTTTGCATAAAACACCTCAATTACAGGTGTTTTATAACTCAAAAATAAATTTAAAACATGAATTCTTCACATGTGCTGGCTAGCTTGTCCATATATCTGTTCATTAACCTTTATCCATTGTGACTACTAAGTAATTTTTTATAATGTGGAATAATCAAGGCAAAATATAATATATATAATAATTAATGATGGGCATAGATACATTTTTTAATCTAGATTAATCTCGTTGCTACTTTAGATTAATCTAGATCAACGCCATGACGTCACCCACAGTGTTCAGCGCTGCTCAAATGAGGCTCGCTATGCTAACGGATTTTACAACATATAACCCTTAACGACTACAGAGCCACATGTGTTTTATATTATAATGTGTTTAATGCAGCTTTGCACACATTTGTTTACTTTTTACAGAAACGAAACTTAAAACCGCATGGCTAATTTGCATTAATTATAAGCGGTGAAAAAAACAGCTCACACATTTTGTGGCTAGCGCTTTAGGTATGGCCATTAATATATACGGTCTATGGTCGGTAGTTAGTTGCAATCCACTGAGCAAGAAGGTTAGTTAGCTCTTCTGATAGAGGCTTGCTTCGGTTGCACTCAAACAAAGTAGTTTGACGGGGACTCTTCCCTGGCGTTTCAATGCTTGACCCAGCATCAGCGTTCATTAAGGGATGCTTTGCTGTTTAGGTGGTACTTGAGACTGGTAGAACTCCTACAGTAAACTAATTTCGCATTGCATAAGTGCAATTCTACTATGTATACATCCGTGCTAAAGGAGAAAGTCATCATAGTTCGCTTAATATAGACCCAACTCTCTGTCCAACTTTGAGAACTATGTATACATCCGTGCTAAAGGAGAAAGTCATCATAGTTCGCTTAATATAGACCCAACTCTCTGTCCAACTTTGAGAACAGATATAACGGTGATATTTTTTATGTTGCTCGATAAGAGTCCCACATTATCGCATCACGTTAATGCTGACAACGGCCCACCACTAGTTCAAACACACGCTTCACACAGACGGTGTGTGTGTGTGTGTATCATGAGTGTGATACTATCAAGCGGAGCTCATCCACATCTGCAGAGATCTCATGGAAATATTGACTGTGATGATAAAGAGACTTGAGAATTCTGTGTGTTGTGAAGAGAGTCAATGAAAATAAATTACTCTGTGCTACACAATAAACTCCTGTGATATCTGTGAGTTCACAAATTCACAAGAATCAATTTTTACTGCTCCTGCATCAATGTTTGGTTTTTAAAGAGGTTGCTGTGCAAAATCAACTTGTTTGAGCTCTCTACCATGTTATAATGTTTGTTTGAAGAGATTTTAGATGTTGCTTATGTTTTCGGTACTTATTGGACCCCTCCGTATGGTTAACTGTAAGATCCTGTCCCAGTGCCCCCAAGAATACATCACCCATGCTCCCAAACAACCATTTTTCTTAAATGTACAAAAACATAATACAAAACAATACACTACAACTTCACAAACCTGATGCAATTTGCAGTAGCAGTAGCATCATTAGCGGGATGCACACTGATTATATTTGATATTGTTCTGAAGGCGGAGTGAGAGGAGCAAAAAAAGGACACTGAAAATTAAACATTTTAATATGTTGTTCACAGTGAATATAGCATTTTCATGATGATCTAAACGATTTTCTATGTGATTTTACAATTAATACCCACCGATCCATTTCATTTCTTACACTTTATCTGGAGCCGGACAGCAGTTTAAGCTGGGACCCCCAGACTTCCTTCACTCCAGACACTTCCTCTACCTAACCTGGTGGGACCCAGTGCATTTCCAGACCAGTCCAAAGACATAGTTCCTCCAGTGGGTTCTTTCCCTGGACCTCCTCCTGGTGGGTCATGAGCACCTCCCCAGGGAGATGTCCAGAAGACATCCAGAACAGATAACCAAGCCTCGGGTGTTCTTCTTGACATAGAGCAGCGGCTGCAATCTGAGTTCCTCTCCTTCCCTCTAAGGGAGCAACCACCCACCCTGCAGAGGAAACTAATTTTGACCGCTTGTATCTGCCATCTTGTCTTTTTGGTCATTGCCCAAAGCTGATGACCATAGGTGAGGTTAGGAACATACACTGACCAGTAAATCGAAGCCTTTCGACTCTGCTCCACAACTGCCCGATACAGTGACCGCATCATTGTAGATGCTGCACCGATCCACTTGTCAGTTTCACAATCCATCCTCCCCTCACTTATGAACAAGAAACTGAGATACTTGAAATCCTTCACTTGAGAAATGGACTCTCCACCTACCTGGAGAAGGTGTCCTCTTATTCCTTTTCTCCCAGTCACTTCACACTCTGGTTTAATCCTGGTTTAGTCCTGCTTTAGACCTGATTTTGTTTTGGTACAGACATGGTCACAGTGCATGTTACAGGTCCTGGTAGGATGAAGCCTTCAGGACAACATAATCGGCAAACAGCAGAGATGACATGCTATGGTCCGCTAACCCCCTCCGGCCCCTGAGCACACCTAGAAATTCTGTCCATAAATACAATGAATAGAACTGGTGACAAAGAGCAGTGTAGTCCAGTTCTGACTTTTTGCTGGCAATGCAAACACAGTTCCAGTCAAACAGGGACAACCCCGGAGCCTTGCTCCACCCAGTGTAATAGATGAGTCTGCCTCAAGGCCCCCAGCCTCTTCTTCTTCCTTGGAAGAACTGACAGTGGGATTGATCCTCAAAGTATTCTTTCTTGACAACAAGGCTTGATAGGACTGCTCAGGACTTCTTCACCCTTTCAGCATCCCTTATTTCTGGCATTCACCACTGGGTTCAGAGGTTGCTACTGCGACAAATGCACAGACCTTACAACCATAGCTATGAGCTATGCCACATCGACAATAGAAACTGAGAACAGGGTCCACCTGGACTCTATGTCCCCAGTCTCCTCCAGGATCTGGGAGAAGCTCTCCCAGAGGTGTATGCTAATGACCCCCTAACAGAGGGCTCTGCCAGATGTTCCCAACAAACCCTCACAATACACTTGAGTCTGCCAGATCTTTCCACTTTTCTCATCTGCTAGTGGACCCAACTCCGGTGGTGATTGGTTGACAGCTCTGCCCCTCCCTTCATCCAAGTGTCCAAGACACAAAGGTTAGACGACACAACAACAAAGTTGGTCTTCAGCCTCCAGCCTGTGTCCTGGTACCACATGCACTGATGGTCACACAAGACCTTAATTAACTTGTATTAAACTAGAAACTACTAACTAGTATTACACACCTTCTTTAACAAAAAAGGGTATTGTCTTAAATGAAACAATAAAAAAGAAGACACAATGAATGTCATGAATGGATTACAAATGAGAATTGCACAAACAAACCATAAAAGACATGGTGGAGCAGAAGGTTAATTTATTTTATTTTTTTATTTGAGCAGAAAGACATACTTTTGTGTTATGTGCAGAAGGACTCTTTGTGCATTTGCAGTGAAAGATGTCAGTGCTTTTCTTTCTGCTGGTTTTAACCAAAATTTGACTTGTCTACCCGATCTGCTGCTGTGACCCTGTGCCCAATCTACTGTTATTTATCTAGTCATTGTTTGGCAACTTTTGTGCCAACTGTGTACTGAACATTTGCAGCTTTCTGGTCAAAAATGCCTAAAACAGAGTTTGCTTCAGTGGCCTCTGCATAAGGTACACATACCACTGGCTTCTGCACGTTACGATCAGATACATCAACCAAATAATCATAATTTTCTTGTCAGTTTTGACACCCATATACTAGGGTGTACTGAGGCAGTTGGAAAAAGTTTGAAAAGACGCAATAAAAAAACTTTAGATTTTATTTTCTCCAAGGGGAAATTCTTTTTCACAACTAACCAGCTCATTTGTCATATACACAACGGCACAAGGACAGCACACACCCACACACACATTACAATAGACATTAGAGTACACTCAGTGGGGCCTTTTCAGAAATGTGATGGCCGTGGGGATCAGACTTCTGCCAAAGCCTGCCCCCTGCACCTGAGCGTCCTGTACTTCCATCCAGAGGCCAGAAGGGTGAGGGCAGAGGTGTGACGGGTGACGGGTGTGGGCAGAGAGTGGAGTGATGAGGTGGAATGGAGTCCTGTTCTATGGAGAGTGTTCTATGTATTCAGTGTCAGTGTTGTTAAGATCTGCAAGGTTGGGCGTGTGGTTTAAATATCTTAAATGTTCTGATTGTGTTACATTTTGGCATTCTACATTTCACTCACAGCAAACAGACTCTCTGAATCCTGCTCCAAATTCCCATTCATGCCCCCACCCCCATTCCCTTTGCAAGAGTCTGCCTGTTGGAGTGGCCTCTCCAGCACCATTAGAGCAGGTTGTGTGTGACTGTGCTCTGATTGCTGTCCTTTCAGAAACCATGTGTGCAAACATGTGTCCAGCTCTGCACCTGTCTGCTCCTGACCACTTCTGCCACAAGCCCAAGAGCCTCTCCAAAACCTCCATCAAAGAGCATCTCACTATAGTCCTCCACAACACCAGAGGAAAAACCAAAACAAAGCTGAGCTGTCAACACAAATTTGACTTTCGTTAATTGCAACTATTTATTTTGTTTATCAAAGAGCTTCTCCAAAGTCTCCAACAAAGGAGCATCACACCACAGACCACCAGAACACTCAGAAAAGTCCAACTGGGCTGTCACTATCATTTTGCTTTTCATTATCATATTTTAGTTTTATTCTGTCTCCCCAAAAGCCTCCAACAAAAGAACAACTCAGTGTAGTTCTCCAAAGCACAACTAGATGCACTGCTCAGTCTGAAGCTCTGTTACTCAAATTAGACTTTGATTCGAGCTTTGTTTTAACACAATCAGACCATAAAACATGGTTAAAATTACAAAAGGTGAACTGATTTTGTCCTAAACAAGTCCCGCTCAAATGATATTATAGTCAAAAGCTAGCTAGCATTAGCCAGTAGTTTTTCAGTTAGTCACTCTCACCTTTTTGTTGACCTAAACAGGACCATGAACGCTTGTTTTGATCACAGGCTCCTAAAAATGTGTTGTTCAAATAAAATGAAATATAATAAGCATGTGGGCTCCTTCTGGCATCCCTCCAGCTGCAGAACTCTCCTCTCCGGAACAGCGGTCGAACTCTGCCGTAGGGCCTGTGCAGTCGGAGCTGAGTGCTGTTGCCGTGGAAACCAGTGGCATTTCTTCGTGGCAAAAAATCACTATCCCTTCGACTTTATGGGCCAAAAGCAGAACGCATTCTGTTTGTAATTACTCACCGAAAGGAGACAGGGAGGAAAAAGTTCAATTGGTAAAGGATCGCAAATCAAGTGATTGGTAAAACAGGTTTTATTTTAAGCACACTGCTCCCGATGATCTGCCAAATTGATCTACATTTCTTGTTTTCTTAGAGAGAATTTGCACATCAAAAAAAAAAAAAAATAAAGAAAAAAAATAAAGTATTATTTAAGCTAAAAAATTAGCCTGTACATTTCATAATAACATTTAGAAGATTCAAGTATGATTTACATTGTACGATTCACGATTGCACTCCAATTTCCGCTGCTGTCATTGTGCATTACTGTAAATACTTCAAAACTTTGCCTGCAAATTTGGTATTATGCTTGGTGTGTATGATGACAGCAGTGCCATTCCAGATCCCACAGATCAATACTGTGGTTGTGTCCTGGGGCAAGTCACTTAACCCAGCTTGCCCCCAGTACGTACAATGTGTGAGTGAATGTGTGAGAGGTTCCTTGAGGTAAAGCTCTCTTAAGCCTTGAAACTGTAAAAGTGCTGTATAAAATGTCCATCCATTTCTCATGATGCTAACAGATACGCCTCTAGTGTTGGAATTGAGTTCTGAAATGATTAGAACTGGAGCTTTAAAAGTGTGGAGACATCGAAACACTGGAGCACTTTATGGTTTCAGGTATGAAACTGAACCAAACACGGCAACTTCAGTAAATGAGATGAACATGAAATGAAAAGAGCAACAACTCATAAACCAGACTTTATGCTAAGTTAACTTGGTATATTGTCTTTCTATACTAATCACAGCAGCACTATTTTTAGAGTCACCAGTTTAGGAGCTGGTGTACTTCACAAAGCAAAGTAAAATGAGTAACACAGCTCCTGTGCTCACAGGCTGAGTGGGAGTGAATGAGGTGAGGAGTGATACAACAGAACAGAGCTGCTGCTGCAGTCTCCTCATACAGTCTGTGGTTTCATATCCACTACAGACAGGCCCATCCCAGAGCTCAGGCTGCTGGAGGACAGGGCTCAGGTGTGGCTACATCAAGATGGACTGGAGAGTGTAAGTGGGAGCAGTTTTCTCCAGTTTCCTTCAACACATCCTGATTTCCCATTTAATCACTTTCAGACAGTCACGAGTTTATCTTCACTGCAGCACCAATAACATTGTTACTTCAAATTAAGAAAATGTTTTAACATCGCAGAGTTAGTTATAGGTTGTTTTTCCACTTCATGTAGGAATGTAATTACCAGTGATTAAAGGCTCAGAGGAAGCAGGCTTCATCAGGACAGAGCTCTTAAGTCAGTACACTTTTTTTTTTTTTTTTTTTTTTTTTTTTTATCTGTTTTTTTTTTTTTTTTTTTTTTTAACATAGTTTGAGTTGTTTTATGCTGTTTGTGTGTTTTGTGTGTCTCAGGGACTGCAGGTGGAAATGAGCTCTGAGAGTCTGCTACAAAGCATCTGATGTTTTTTGTTTGTTTGTTTGTTTGTTTTTTTTAACTCAAATATTAAATAGGAGAGTTGACCAACAAAACCAGTTTTCAATTTCAGATGGATTCATGGATATGCTTGAGGCTGAATACTGTCAGTATTTTCCCTGACAAATCCAAATTCAGTATTTTTTTATACAGAGGGATATCAGGCCAAACAAATTTGCTTATTTCAGTGATGCATGTGAAATGAAAGAAGTCATTCTTCTCCCATCATTTAGAATAAAACCACACTGATCTTCCCTCAGATCATCAATCTAGTACTTCACTCATTGATTCTGCAGAAATTCAGCATGTTTTTAAATCCTCTGGGATATATATTTTATTCCCATTCTTTTATCCCTGTTATCAGCCATATTTGTTTTGATGCAGGTAGACCATGCATGGCCCTGATTAGCTAACCCACCTGTCAATCACATCCACCTCAAAACAGAAAGATTAACCAGTGACCAGACTCACATCTGTCAGGAGCAGCGGGACACGTCTCCAGATCTTGAGCTAGTCTTGGTCAGGAGGACCTTAGCTGGAGGATTTGACAGACACTGGGAGAACAAGCAAAGACCACAGAAAAACCAGAGTAGTCTGGGAGTTTTCCTTTGAGGCACGAAGGTTCAGGGTAAGTCGAATAAACTACTGTGGTTGCCAAACAGTGATTGTCATTGCCAAATAATCAGAGCTATGCTTAAATATTCTCACACCAGTACTTCTGAAGGATAAAGAGCCTTGTTTAAATGTAGATATTTTAAAGTTATTTTCAAGTATGGACTCACATGGTTCAGTATTCTGTTTGTTCCCTGAGGAAAGCCATAGGCTGAAACGCGTTGGGACTTTTAAAGTCGTCCATTTTGCCGTGAATTAATAAAGGCATTTTATTTCAACCGCTGAGTGCCTTGGTTTTTTTTTTTGCATCTTTATGGACATTATATATTATGTTTTTTTCATGGTAAACAAAAAAATAAAAGCTGGAAAGAACTGCAAAACTTTTGGTTAGAGAGCAACCAGCTCTACCATCAGAGGCACTAAATATAAATAATTCTCTGACAATATAAAACAATTATTTAGACTGTGACCTGTTAAACTATTAAAATAGAAACATATTGAATGAATGAATGAATGAATTGGATTAGTTTTGTTTTCATTTTTGATGCTGTGTGGGGGCATAGGGAGAGCTGCAGAGAGCTTCCTGGTTATGGAGGCTTGTGGGTGTCATGGTTTTGATGAGGAGACATTAAAAAAACAAAGCCCCCAAAACTTGATTTAGTGTAATACCAACTCTTTAAGTTGATGATGGAAAAATCTTGACCATATTTGGATGGACGTTTAAAGTGAGACATAGGTTTCTGATAATTACATCATAAATGTTAGAGCCAAATGTGAGTGGATGATCTGGCCCAGAGCAGCTTTGCACAATGACTCTGACCTGTTGCATCAAATATTGAGCAGCTCTCCTCCTCACCTCACCTTAACTGTTACATCAGAAAGTGATGAAATGTTCATATGTGAAGAAGAGGAGCAGCCACTGATGCTCGGCATGGAGTTTACAGCCAAAGGAGGCGCGCTGATAAGGCAAATCTGCTCTGCTCCCAGAAAAAGTTTGGAGGAAGAGTGTGTATTCCCCCAATTCTAGTCACAACTTCAAATGCAACTGAGAGGTTTTCTCATTTGGTGGCTAGTACTTGTTTTTAATATTTATCATAGTTTTAGTTTTCAGCTGCTGTCACACAGCGGATATGCTGCTAAATCATCTTAGATCTGCACTGTAAATGCACTTTTAACACAACATTTGTTGGATGTGTAACTATCAATTAGCGGATCCACGAAGAAGGTGCGGCGGATCAGGAGCGGATCCGGCGCGATGTGCAAGTCGACTCCGTTGCGGATTCGTTCTGTGGATACGCGAATCTTCGGCTTCCTCCGTCGCGGATCCGCGGCGAATACTTTTTGCTCTCTGGGCAGTGTCCTACATTGTATGGTCCACTCATACCAGAAAGAATTCCAAATCCCTAAACTTGGTATCTTCTTGCTATCGATCGATACGGCGAGGATTTCCCGCGCTGTGAATTCTGATTGGCCGATTTCCCTTCATCATCAAAGCCTCGGAAGGTACGAACGTAGTCGATTGTCTTATAAGGAATATCTCTGTGGCTTGTGACAAATGCACGTGGCTTTGATGCAAATTCTTCTTGGTAAAAACAGACTTAATTTCTTCAGCTGCTTTAGCTTGGGTCCGGCATGAATCTGCCATGCAGATTTGCATGGCAGATTCATGCAAATCTGCCATGCAAATCATGGCAGATTTGCATGAATCTCAGGAACCACCAGTTTCATTAAAAAAATCGCGGAATTCCGTGAATCCGCGGAAAAAGCTCATGTCTGCAAAACTTGTGTGAATATTTTTTGTCCATTATAGTAAATATTTTGGAGTGTTATTTAGTCCTTCAGGTTCGGCCGTGGCCGGGTTTACATATTTAGTCCCATCTTAATATAGTTATGTTGACCAAATGAATAAAATGAAAACTCTAACGTGTCTTCTTTAAACTGCTCTGTGCTTCGTTCTCTTAGTTTATTTTCTTAATCAGAGATGAGCATATTTTACAGTGACGTTAGCTCCCATTGGGTTCTGTAATTTCCATAATCAGAAACATAAATGAAAAAAAAAGAAGTTACTAGTCATTTTAGATTAAATTTGTGATTTAAAATGCACAAATTATAACGTAATGTTCCGCAGATTTCATCAAATATAACTACATACAGACAGAAGCACAGGAGAGCTTCTTTAGGCACTGTAATTCTGTGTAACTTTCTGGAGGTGGTATGGCACCTGAAGGATTCCATGGAAACAGAAAGTTAAAACAATACTTTGGAACATTCTCAGTGGAGATAGATGCATTTTGTTCATACTGTAGAAGATAACAGCCAAAGGAACAACATTTCCATAGAAACAAGTAGGAAAACAAATACAAGTACAAGTACAATAAACACAGCCACAATGAAAAAACAAAACAAAAAAAAGTTACACTCTGTGACTTTAAGGCTTGTATTTTGAGCATGTATTTTACTTGCTGACTGCCTGAAATATGGACTACAACGTACTGCTTTGCAAATGTGTACACAGTCTTCTAGCAGTAAAATAGTACAGCCTGAAGAACCACAATATTGGTGTAATGTCCATTCAGTAAATTGTGTGTGCGTGTGTGTGCGTGCGTGTGTGTGTGTGTGTGTGTATAGAGCGTATAGAGGAGTAGATGGGGCTTTATTGTATGTTTCACCTTGAGTTGTGTAAAGAGCATCCGGAGCTGTAATGGCCTGTGAGGTCAGTGGCACAAAAGAGCAGATGAACAATGAGCAGGTGAGACCAGATCCAGACTTATATAAGATCTACTGCATCATATAGTACACAGATACGGCTCATGGATAACTGTACAAACACATATATGTTCAGAGCTGGTGTTAGAACTGAAAATATCCTTATGAAATGTTTCCAAAGGTCTAGTGTAAAATACACTAGACCTTTACATACATTGTTACATTTCTAAGGGCCCATATATGTTCTAATGTAGTTTCCTCATCACAAACAGACCTGGAGTGGTGTTTTGTTTCATTCACACATGTTTAACACACAAACCCTGCACATTTAGGTTGAGTTCTTCTCCCAAACTCAAACTAAACTCCATGCACCTTCACTAGAACAATTTCAGCTGTAGAATTAACAATCTCTACTGAAGTATTTTGAGTTTTGGAGATGTAGACATATGAATAATAAGGGATTACTCAGTGTGTGGATAAAACAAAACACATGTCTAGGTATGTTTAATGCTCACAACATATACAGTATGTAATATCATAGAACCTTTAAAGATGGGCGATTAAAATGGGGCTATTAATGGCTGAGAGATAACATATTTAGAACACCATGTTACCTTTATTGTTTTGAAATGCTCTATTATTATGCTGCTTAAATTGCCCAGTGGTATGGAATCACTGCACTGCAAATATCTCTGATCTGTCC
>KN495305.1:0-27354 GCA_000787155.1 Scartelaos histophorus
TATCTTAAAAATATGGAGCCAGATCAGCCCGTTTGATAAAATAATGCAACACATTTGTTTAAGTTTTACAGAAACGAAACTGCATGACTCATTTGCATAAAGTGTAAGTGTGGTTCTGCTTCTGTCGGACTAAAGGACATGACTCAGTGGAATGTGAGTGTTTTTTCTGATTGTGAGTCTGTTCTGTGCCTATATCGAGTTGGTTAAACTGGAAAAATTAAACGTTTCAGTGATCGTACCTGCACAGGTCATACAAGTGCAGATTGTACGTGCACAGGTTCAGCTCTTTATTTAACACTTATTTCACTCAAGTATGATCCTTTATTTATGTTGAGCATTTAATTTATGTTGGCTCCTGTTGTGATGAAAAGACTGAACAGTGTTTGTCCTTTGTTGTTGCAGTAACAGTATCAGGATCATCTGAAAATTTAACAATTACAGAGATTAATAAACTTAAAGTGCTGAATATTTATCTCTGTTTCACACCTTTTGTTAGAGTAATTGTGTATTTTATCCCATCTATACTCTGTGTCCTAATAACCTACTTTTGTTTGAACTGTGTACAGTTTGTTCTTCACTGGTTTTGTCACTTGTTCCTGCACTTGTTTTGGGAACAAAAACAAAGATAATGTGGCATCTTCTCTCAGACCAGAAAGAAACGGCAGCCTGAGAGCAGATGATGTACAAAGACAGCAGCCAGACATTAATCATACAAAACTGTATCATGTATAATCATATATGATGTTATCACATACAAAACTATCATGTATAATCATATATGATGTTATCACTAAGTTTGAGGGTGATAACATCCACTGTAACTAGGACTTTTCATATTAAAAGTGAGGAGACGGCATTGGGCTTGAGGACGGATAGAGATTGTACCTGAAGTGACGCTCTCTGTTCATTCTCCTCGCGAGTAAAACTGAATAATCTCTTGTCTTTCTTCTTGTATTTTACAATGTTTTGGTGGGTTTAAACCTAACACCTTTCACTGGTGATAATTATTGTGAGAAATCATTAGCGTGATCAGTGTCTACACGTAGATGATTATCATTAATCATTATTAATAATGTTTGTATGTAAAAGGCAAACTGAGCAAATGTGTTGTTTCATATCAGAGCGTCTCAAACTGGACGCCCTTTGTATGACCCAGTGCCCATGAAGCAGCTCTCAGCTTCTAACAGGTTGGTGACTCCTGGTCTATAGTATAATTTTACAGCCACCGAGACGAAAATATCAGTTCACCTGGTCTGGTTTTATTGTAATACAAACCCTGATCTTTGTTTAGACATTAGACGTTGCATTCACTGGGCATAGGAATTTACAGGCATGGCGCGGGTTCAAACTGGCATTACTACCTTTGCCACTGTGGTCATCGGCCTGTATCAGATTCTGCCCCTTTAATGTCACTGGTCTCAAAAATCGCACATATTTAATTAAATTTAATTAAACACATTCTTCAGAATAACCAGACGCCGCATTGAACCAGCTCCAGGTGTGGGTCAGTGTGGAGCCCGGGTGGTTCTGAGTCTGACGTCAGCAGGTTTAACCTTCTCAGTGAAGAGGAGAGACGTTTAAAGAGTGACCCAAACTTGTCACGCTTAAACAAGTGTCTCATTGATAGAAGTGGAGATGTGGAGGAGATGCTCTGTGTGGCTCTGATAACAGTGCCATGAAACTGAACCAACTTTTTTCATCAAGGGCTGGAAAAACAGATGAAGTGAAGCTCCACAGTCTGGTGTCTGATCAATAAAGTGAATAACTGCATATTTATCAGGTGAGAATGAGCCACAGCACCTTTATTCATGCTTAGAATGGCTTTACAAAGATAGATTTAAAAGAAAATTGCATGTAAAAGTACTGCTTAGGGACGTACGGCCAATTTACCTGAAAGTCTAATGGCCAAAGTCTGGACATCAACATTCGGGTATTAAACAAAATCCAAATCCAACTTTTCATGTAAAAAAGAAACAAGAAATGTGCTGTTTCTGACTATATATCACTGCAAACAACAGAAGTAAGTAGAGAAGTACTGTATTGAAGTAAGAATACTGTTACTTCAAACCATTTTTCAGAGTAAAAAAGTATTTGGAGAAACTAATGCTCAGTTTATTTTTGTATTTTTGTATCATCAAAATGTCATCAAAATATTGGCTGCACCTTCTGATTTATAATTTGAAGCTAATATCATATTAATGAATACAATAAATCTCATATAAACTGGACCACAAAAAAACGTGTTTGTCTCCATGGAGATAAGTAAATGCAATGCAGGTTCCTTTAATCATTTAATACATAGAGGGGAATGTTCTTGTTAGCCCACAGATTTATCAAATTTGAAGCTTTATTCTCACATATGCTTCAAAAAGGTCGATAAAAGTCAAACAAACAGTACAGTGCGAGTGCAGCCGGAGACTTAGACGGAGACGAAATATTTATCGATTCAACATTTCTTCCATAAACACCTCATTGGGTAAAACTGCATCACAACAGGGTCACGGCGAACGTCAGAACGCAGAGACTGAGAAACACAGAGTACACATAGCAACTAAAGTGACAGCCGGAGTGAATGTGCCATTGTTTTTCCTGCCGCTGGAGCTCTGAGTCATTTCAGATTATTGAAAATGTGGAAATAGGTTCAAAAATGACAAAAAAAAACCTAGAATACGACTTAAACAAAAGGGTTTTTATAATAAATTTAAAGACGCTGTACCACGACTGAAGAATATGTTTATGAATGAACTCTTAGCCCCACCCACTCACTTATTTTACTCTATGTGGTAGTTTTTTTCTATGTAATTCTTATTCGCAATCTCCAGTCGTTACTTCTTCACGGTTATTAACAATAAAATGTAAAAAATTGCACAGACGACTCCCTGAAAATATGAAGCAGACAAAACTAATTCTCTTGCAGTGAAATGAAAGTTCCTGATTTATGAATAAAAAGTCATTTCTTTTGTATCTGTCAAAATGCGTTTTAAATCGTACAATATCACAAGTTTTTACACACAAAAGCCATTTCAGATTATTCTACATATTGAAATACATTTACATACATTTAGCGTGCAAAACTAAAGCTGCTACAATGAAAGTAAAGGGACAGTATCTGTGTCTGATTTTTAATGAAGACTGAGGATGAATGATGATTTATGAATGAACCTTTAGCCCCGTCCACAGTTTTTTCCCTTACTCTATTTGAACCATGACACAGAAGTCGGAGAGTCAGAGGTAGCTGCTTCTACTTCTGACTGAATACTTTTATCTGTGTATGAAGTAAAAGTTATTATCCCTAAACTAAAATTCCTGCTTCCATATTACGCCATTTTTCGATTTCTGATGTTGTTTTGCCGCTGAAAACACACCCAGAGTTGTATTTAGTTTCATGTTTCACACACAAATCCTGCATATTTAGGCTTAATTCTTCTCTCACGTAGAAAACTGTTCCACCTTGTGATGATACAGGAAGTGCTCCACTGTTTTTAAACTCCATACGCCTTTTACAAAAATCATGGATGATTTCCTGGAATTACCGTATTTTTCGGACTATAAGGCGCATCTAAAATCATGACATTTTCTCAAAAATCAACAGTGGCCTTATAATCCAGTGGCCTTATGTATGACCTTTGGTTGTGTTTAACCTCCAACCGATTTGATGTTGTCCACATTAGTCTAATAAGGTATTAGTGGGCGAGTCAGGAGGAGTAATATGTTGGCCACATATAGGGCGACTGTGCAACATACCGGTAGTTCTGCCGTGTGGTGTTCAAGGACCCAAAATGCACCTGTTAAGAGACATGCACCATGCAGATTTCATGTATTTTTTGTATTTTTGTCTTAAGAACATAAAGAGAAATCCCGCACACCGTCTTACTTGCAAATTGTGAAGATTTATTAGGACATGCAACGTTTGGGCACTAGGCCTTCATCAGACAAATAGAGAGTGAGAGCTCAGGTGGCGTCTTAAATAGGGTGTGGCAAGCACCCAAGGGTGGCAGGTCATAAAGGCACAGTGAACCCAAAAACACAACATAATTCAAAATACTCTTTATGTTCTTGAGTTGCTTTCTCTCCTCCAACGCACCCGTTTTGAGGAATTGATGTTCGAAGTTCTCATCCTTGTATTTTTGTGTTAAAACTGAACAATGTTGAGAGGGATCCGGGCATGTTTGATGCCCAAAAACTGTTAAACTTGTATTTTTGTGTTAGCTACAACTGAGAGTTATTGTAAATGACCTGAATAAAGTTCGATTTATCCGCGTTTTGTTTCACTTATTGCGCCTTATAATCTGATGCTCCTTATGTGTGGACAATGACACAACTGACATATTATTTGATACTGCGCCTTATAATCCGGTGCACTTTATAGCCCCAAAAATCCCCATCTTTACTGAACAGAACAGCATCTTTAGGGAGACTAATAATGGACCTAAATAAATCTCCAGGTATGTAGGGCACAGCATTTTCACATGACTGTCACATTTGCTGTCACATTTGCATAATATATCATTATAAAGCAATTAAGTCATACAAAGTTACACAATTATCCGGCAATCACACCAGCAAACCACAATAACAGTTCTGAGCCACACCTGAACTCCACATCCTGTTTGTCTCAGCTGTTACTCAGACTGACATGTCGATCCACCACTGACTTAAATATTAAACCTTTCACTAATAATTATAACGTTTTTCATCTTCAAATGACCAGATATTGTTTGCGAGAGAACAAACTTTTACCTAATTCCCTGGACGTGAAGTATCCATAACCATATTTGTTTTCTAGTTACTTTCCCCTTGACATCAGAAAACAGGAATGAGTTGACTTCAGTGTTGCCTAGAAACATCCAAAAATTGATGAAATGATGTTTTACCGATCGGTCCAGTCCTGCAGCCTTCAGTCCAGTCGTGTTGACACAAACTGAGCAGATCCATCCAGTTATAATGAGTTCACTGTCCCGCTGCCATTTGGGGAATTATACAATTCGACAGGTACAAAACACGTCGTGTGGAGTCGATGTTACGCAATTCCACTTTGCTGTTTCACTTCGAGGTCCGATATTACACAAGGTTTAATGCTAAAAACATACCTGGAGTAAGTTTTGTTTGATTCACAGGAAGTTGTAGTTTCTTTTTAAAGGGGTTAAATTAAAGGGGTGAAATCATCAAAATGGTTCTAATGAAGATGCATAGAGTTTAAAAACACGGTGGAGCACTTCCTGTTACCTCTACTACCGCACTGACATCGCAAGAAACAGACCAAAAATGCCGTTTTTGCGTGTGAATTAAACAAAACACAACTTCAGGTACGTCTGGGATAAAGAAATTACATTATAACAGTTTAGAAAATAGTGTTATATGGGAAATTTAATAGGGAATTTACTTTTACTGCACTTGTACTGTGTATTTTTTCTGGTTAAGGGTCTGATGCCCATTTGTTTCCATGGAGATGTGATGCTTTATCTGGTTTCTCAGAATACACAGGACAAAAAACTGTGATAAAACCAACAGATTATAAAGAAAATACATGTTTAATACTGTGGAACATGTACAGTCAATGCAGTAACATCTCCATGGAGGTAGGAAACCCCATTAGAAAGGTTACACAGTGCAGCTTTATATAGTTTTTTCAGATTAAAGTCATATTATTGAGACTTTGCATGCGCTGTTTAAATTTTTTCTTGAGTTTTCACACGATCCTGACACTTTTTTGGACCTACAGAAACTTTTAACCGCAGAAACACGCGAAGAACACCTCCCAAACTTGATGTAATCGTAACGTATCGAAACTCATTACGTTTTGTGTCGTCTTTTCTCGCTATAACGGAGCCATCTTTAAGGAAAGTCTCCCCGGTCGGACTCGTCTCTGGTCTCACACTGGGGCCGATGCAGATTGTAAACATATGCAGAGTCTATAGGCGGCCAAAGGCATCATGGAACAGCCTTTCCCAGCAGCGCTCCGGAACGGAAAAAAAAAGAAAAAAAAAAAAGGATAATCCCACAATCCATCTATTCCCAAACTGTGGAAGTGAAGCCAGAGGTGGAACATGGGAAATTAGAGCTGATTATTTTCAAGCGCATTTACAAAGGAGCCTCTTTTTATGTTTGGGTTTAGGCTGTAAGGAATAAAGGGAGAGATATTCAAGATCTTTATATCATTTACACAGTGAATTATTTGAGAGAATTTCACATTTGAGCTTGAAAAATGGGTTTAAAAATAAGAAAACTCATTCTGGAGATAAATTGGAAAGAGATTTGAAGTTTGGTTTCAGTTTTATAAAGTAGGGGTAATGTGAGGGAGCGCGCTTTAACTCCACGACTGGGAGTTTGACCCCTACCCACGTCCTATACTGCCGTTGTGCCCTTAAGCAAGAGGGTTAGGATGTGTCAGGCTGTCAGTTATTGTCACAGAGGCCAAAAGTTGCAAAATGGCAGTCAAAAAAGTCAAAAAAAACGAAGAAAAACGACACGATTATCACAAAACCATCCTGTAAATCTCACTACAGAAATAAAACTGTTCGACACCAGAAAGTGACATGACATGGATATACCGGAGCGATACTTAAAGTCAAAGCAAACACTGGGAGTTTGTCTGAAACCACCATTTTGGTCAGACTGAAGAAGCCAACATAAAGAATTTTAAAGGCGACGAAACACCACAACTGAGCTATGATTACAGTTTCCATCAGCTAATAGCCCAGCTCAAGCTCCGGGCCAAACTACAGCACTGAGAAAGTTAAAATCCAACTTTAAAGCAGCTTGGAAGTATTTGTTTTAGTTTTAATGTGACGTGCCAATTTAGTTTGAACAACGACGCATCTTAGATTGACGCAACAAATAAGCAGGGGCCTAGAAAAGCAGATTTTATTAAACAGTTGTGCCATTTAATATTAAAATTATATTGGATTTTTTAACTCAACAAAACAATTCAACAACTTTTTTCAAATATATTTCTTGTTTTATAATAACTTGCATCGTTTTATGGACAATTGCGCATAAATGTAAATAAAAAAATCTACTCTACCTATTTTCTTGGCTTCAGACAGTTTTGTTTTGTTGTAAATTCATCTTTTCTTCTTTAAGCATCTGGACTTTTACAAATGATCACACTTAAATGTTACATCTCTGGTCAGAACTTGACATGACATGAGCGCGCACTGCCCATGACTTTACATCGGGAGTCACGTAGCCCACAAACTTCTCAGACGTGCCCAACCTGAACTTTATGGCGTAAAAGTTGGAGTTGTGCGCCTTTTCCACACAAATGAAGAGTTAAAAAGGTGACTTACATGTTTTACTGGAGCGGCGGCTGGTCTCCTCTCAGTAACATCGTCCTGACGCGTAAAAGTGTCCAAAGTTTCCTCCAAAAAAGTCAAAACGAAAAAAAGCGCTTTATCCAAAAGTCCGGCGCGCTCTGGGCACCGCGCGTAAAGGCGAAGTTTGGAGACGGTCCTTGGAGAAGTGGAGCGGTGACTCTGAGTCCAGGAGGAGAGAGGACGGAGAAAGAGAGAGGGATGGGAGCGCGCACCGGTGACGTGCACAGCGGAGGTTTGGGGTTTGACGCTCGGCGGACTGTCCGGAGTCTGGGACGAGTCAAGCGGCAGAAAGAAACCACCACTTCCGCTAAGACTTCAGAATAAAAGCGCTGCAGGAGGAAGCCACGATCAATAATGAAAGTTACAGTTTAAACAATACATCGTTTTTCACATTTTAGTAACAGCAAATATGAGGCTGAGTGAATGAACACAGTGTAGATTTTAATGAAATGCAGTTTGCAGACGTGCTGTAAAGAGACTAACCCATAGTCTGGGATCATTTACACATATCTTCACCTTCCTAAAATAATCACCTAAGTCACTTTTTGCCTATGTACACTATATTACCCAAAGTATTGGCTCACCTGCCTTTACTCATACTATGAACTAAAGTGCCATCCCATTCCTCACCCATAGAGTTCAGTATGATGTGGGTCCACCTTTTGCAGCTATTACAGCTTCAACTCTTCTGGGAAGACTGTCCACAAGGCTGAGGAGAGTGTTTATAGGAATTTTTGACCATCCTTTTATATCGTCACCTTCCTAAAATAATCGCCTAAGTCACTTTTTGCCTAAGTTTACTTTGCCATAATTTATGCCATAATTTCAATTTTTGGGGGAGTTTTTTGTGTTTCCTCAAAAACCTGAAAAAATGACTTGTGAATGTGATTATTTTAGGAAGGTGTCGATATTTATACACCTGTGGCCAGGCCAAGTGATTAGGACACCTAATTCTGATCATTTGAATGGGTGAGCGAATACTTTTGGTAATATAGTGTACATAGGCAAAAAAAACAAAACAAAAAAAAAAGCCATAATTTCAGTTTTGGGCGGAGTTTTTTGTGTTTCCTAAAAAACCTGAAAAAATGACTTATGCAATGATTTTAGGAAGGTGTCGATATGTAAGTTTTTAGTGAAACCTCTGCCACCTAATTGTCTCTCTGGTAATGTTATATCTCTGTTTAACATGTTATGGCCTTACAGTATGGCCTTAGGGTTAGGGTTAGGGTGATATATCTCCATGGAGACGAGCAGGTGATGCAACCAGGTTAAGTCACAGGTCTGCTGAGAGACAAGCCTATTATTTAGTATTTTAAGCAATAAAAACAACCAGAATTAATTAAATACAATATTTACTAATGCCATAGGACTATTGTAAAGATTAAAGGGTGATGCAGTTGTTTGTTTTAATCTATGTTATAATGTTGTTTCCTCATCACAAACGTACCTGGAGTTGTGGTTTGTTTCATTCACATATGTATAACACACAATTTCTTCTCCTAAACTGAAAACACTCTCTTCCACCTTGTGAGGTCATGTGGTAATGTCAGACGTGCTCCACTGTGTTTTTAAACTTACCTTCATTACAATCATTTGGGTAATTTCAGCTCCAGAACTGCCAATCTCTACTGAACAAAAGGTAAAAAAGGTAAATGGTAACTTGGAAACTCTTGCTTCATGACATTACGAGGAGTGACAGAGAATTTTGAGCAATGTATGTCTCGTCCAAATACAACAATCTACAAAAATATAGGCCTAATTCAAAGTTTAAAGGTGTTATACGACTAAGAGTGACAATTCTACATGAGAGAAAAATACAAGGAGATGATCCAAGCAGCCTTCACACGTCTCCTGTCTCTTTTACAGTGATTTATCTGATTAAAGTGAAATGAGGCGCGCTGGATTGGTTCACCTCCACCGCCCTGCGCTTTATTCTGTCTGATGGTTATCTACAGGTGAACACCTTTACTGCTCCGTGATTGGTCGAGAGAGTAGCAAAGGAAACTAAGCGAACCAGGAAGTAATGACGCCGAACGAACAGATCCACATCACACGCCCAAGTGGTTCAAGGCAATTTGTCCAAATGAAATACGACTGCGCCTCATACCTCATTTAGGTTTTACTTTAGATGCTGCGCCTTAAAATGTCCCTGAGGAAGCATTTTCCACTGTTTGAGTATTTCTAATTCATCATTCACTCATTAAACATGAACATCACCTATAGAATGTATAAGGAGTTCAAATATCACTGTGAAAATGTTCATTACTGGTGTTTCTATTACTCAAAAACGAATAATAATCCCTTCTGTGAATAGGGATGACTCTCCACAAACCTGATTTGTAACGTAGCGTAGTGCTGTAACATCCTTAATCTATACTGTGAACATTTTAGACATTTTATCTCCACGTGTGCGGTAGGAGATAAAAACTCTAAGCCCTTGTTCCCTCAACCTAAGCACTTTAATTGAGGAACTTTTCTAAATGAACTTTTACTCATGGACTAACTACAGTTTCATTGCACTTCGAGTTGATGTATGGACACTGAGTCAATAAATTACAGTTGCTATTGTCATTGCTTGATTGATTGTTAATGTTGATCATTGTATTTTGAAACAGCGCTGAATCCAATGAATTGTTATTTAAGGTCATGACTTACACCCATTGCTATTCTTGTGTACATATGTAAATATTTTCACACTTTGCACTAAAAATTTAAGATATCTGCATTTAAGTCTGGTTCTTGCTTATTCTTGCTCATTACTGTCTACAGCCTCCTAGAGCGACCCAGAAACTTCTAATTCTAGTCCATTACTCCTGCACTATGGTAATTACTACGCTGTAACTACTTTACTACTGCATTATTACAGTTGCTGCTACCATTTGCCGCTTTATTGTCTATTTACTTAGCAGTTTAAAGGGTAAATGCTACAAATAACATTATCACGGAGACAAGTAGGTGGCGTGCCCTCCTGTAGAAATGTTACGCAGTGTAGCTTTGTTGCTGTTGTTAAAGGTTGGATTTTTTATATGTACATTACAAACAACACAGTAAAATGAAAATAATGTAGAAACAGCTGACTGCGTAAACCGATGCAACAGTTTTGCACATTAGAAAGGACTAACATGGGAGGTGGTAACAGTTTGAACAGTTTATCACTCATGGTTTAAATCAGGTACAACACCTCCACAGTTTATTTCGATCATTTTATGCCGTCTCACTTATTTCAGGTTGCCAGATTTGAGTGGCACTACGAGGAATCACAGGAAACTGCAGGATCCAGTGATCGAAACAGGAAAAGTGTCTAAAATCACTGAAACTTGCACCAGTTATGCTTAGAACAACCGGGATCTGACAGGTTGGACTTTCTTATTCCAACAAAAAAAAGCAAAAAAAGTGTAACATATGTGTATAATATGTGTAACGTATGATGTCAGACTGAACTAAACCAGTGATTCTCTGTGGTCCCTGAGAACTGCAGTGAAACACAAATCAAATGAATGAAAGAGCAGAAAAACACAAGCTCAAAGTTTTGATGGTAAAACTGACTTTTGGATGATGATTGATCAGGAAAATGAACATTCTAGGATTTTGCATGAGCTCTTTGACAAATGTTAACTTTCAATAGACAAATGCAAGTGAAAAAACCCTTGTAATGATATGAAACATTTGTGGTGATGTGTTTGCAGGATCTTACCTTTATGTGTCGGCTCCGGCTGCACTGCTAAGATATTATGGACTTACATAGTGTCCTTGGCTGCTAAAGTGACAGACGCACACTTGACAGTTTAAACCCTGGACTATTTTAAAGATTGACGACTGAATTCTGGAGACTTTCTCAGAGGTAAATTAACTGGACCTTTGAGCGATAAATCTGGTATGATTTGGATGACATGAGCTGCGAACTAAAAATATCTCCGACAGAACTGAGAAGAGAACAGGAAGTGTGAGGGGCTCAAATTAAACCGTTTTAAATCATTCTGAAAGATGATTTTAAGTGCTTGCTCAACAGTTCGGAAAGGTTTTAGGAGAAGTGTACAGTGTTTGTTTCAATTTGGACGAGCACAAAGTCTCATTATTAGTCATCATTTAGAGGAAAAGTGCCATAAAGCTGAACTGAATCTTCTGATTTATGTTTTAATGTTGTTTCCTCATTACAAACATACCTGGACTTGTGTTTTGTTTCATTCACTCAAAAACTGACTGACTTCCTTTTCTCAAAAAGCAAATACTCTGCTCCAGATGAGATGTTCTGTGGTGATACAGGAAGTGCTCAACAGTCTTTTTACACTTCTTACACCTTCACTAGAATAATTAGGATAAATTCAGCCCTGGAATTGCCGTTTTTTACTGAATTAAATCACTTTGTATCATCACAAGGTGGACCAGATCATTTTGAGCTTTAGAGATAATAATTACACAAACGTGTGAATGAAATGACAAGTTTTTGATGTCTTTCTAACATGGCTTAACACTCACAAGAGTAATATAGTGTAATATCTTTAGAGGTGGACTTTGTAACGTCATTGCAGATTTTGATGTGTAACTCGGCCTTGTGGCATCAGCAGCTCGTGCCCATGGAGACAGATAAAGTTAATGTCACACTGTCTTCATTTGCATGTCCCTAAGTGCTTGTTTCTTAGAGAGGTTCTCCCGAAAATCATCTTAAACCTCTTCAGAACTTGCCAAAGCCAGATGTTTACGTCCATGTTGAGAACCTTAAGGAGTGAACATACATATAAATACAGTGTGGAGAGGGCTTGAGATGCAGGGTGATTAAGTGTACTAATTAAAAGTGTTGCATAAATATGAATAATGCATACGTGTAAATTGCATATATAACAGAGCTAACTATGAACAGAACTTGTTATCAAATAAGTTAATTCAAGTGAAAACTGAATTCGAGGGAGGTCAAAACCACACGCTGACAAACAATAAGGAACAAAAACTCTGGCCAAAACCGAGGACTAAACTACAATATTAAAATATACAGTTTAAATATTGAATAGTTACTCAAATGATCATTGTAAAACATTTGAAAAAACAGGCCTAAATGTGCTCTTTTCATTCAAAGTCAGGCCAAGGGACTTTGAACTTCTTTATGGTGGCAACCCCTGAGGTTCACTTCCTGTCCGTCTTCGATAAGGTCCCCATGAAACTAACCCCAAACACATGGTGACCCCGAACACCAACAGCCCTATGTGTCCCTGAATTATAAATGTCTTTAGTGTAAGATTAACTGTATTTAAACAATACCAATTAAATCCTGAATAGACAAACTCACCACGCAAGAAAATTCAATCAAAACTGTACTTGCATAATTAAGTAAGTAGAGAAGACGAGAATGTAAAAGTTTTATTGAAATTATTGAATGTCTCAAAACAGATTGAGTCTTTACACCAATGCAGAAAATGTTAAATAAAGGTAAATATCGCTAAAGGGGAAAGACACAGTGATACGTCCCATGCAAACTACCCCAAGAAAGGATCAAGTCCGCCTTAAATACACTTAAAACTCTGATATGATTCGTGAAGACAGATGAATTATGTTCAGGGTATATTTCAAGTGGTATAATAAATTTTTAGTAAATTGTTTGATTGAAAGATAATATATGGTGAAAATAATTTAGTATATGTAATTTCAGTCTATAATATGTGTCTTGTAGCCTAATACAGTGAGTTTTTTTTTTTATTTAGTACAAATTTCAGCAATTGTAAACCATTTTTGTATTGTATTTTGTATAAACAACCCCCACAATGGCGTCTTCTTCAGTAGAAAAGACACTGAATATTTCTGAGTATCTGCCTGACCTTTATGTGCTGCTTAACATCTCCAAGAGGTCACATGTCAGATTTTAGCCAATGGTCTTGCAGCTTTGTCTTGTCTTCTTAACTCCATGTTGGGAGACACTGGGTCATTGTTGTGCGCCTGGATGTAGTGTTTGTGTCTGTTGGTCGTGAGGCAGCGTGTTGGGGGCGGAGCCTAGGTGTTTCGGGGGAGGGGCTACGGAGATGGAGCTTTGAGATAGAGCAGACAGAGGCTTTATTCTTTCCCAGTGGTGAGCAGTTTGAGAGCCTTCTGCAGATTCTGAATGGCAGTGGACACGTCCTCGTACTGAAGGGCACTGCCGGCGTATTTACAGTATTTCTGAGCCCGAGTGAAGTCCTCTGCAGAGAGAGACACGCCACCTACAGGAGAGACAGGGAAGCAAGAAAGGATTCATGTCAAGCAGATCAAATGTGAAATTATAAACATGGGCAGGAGGATGGAATAACAGAAGATAATGTTAAAGTATTCTTTATTAAGAACATTTGAAACATTCTTGGTTCACATGTTTGAGCCTGTCAGGAGCAGTGAGCTGTGGGTACACTGTGCTCAGGGACCCACCTCCAGATCTTAAGCTCGGCTTGGACAGACTCAGGACGACCTGAGCTGGAGGATTTGACCTATGTTCATGTTTTGAGTTGATGGAGGAAGTGCCCAAAGAAAACCCACCCAGACACTAAGAGAAACATGCAAATTCTACACAGAAAAGTGTGTGGGGCTTGGGCGTCAGATCCATAACCTTCTGGCTCTGAGCCGAGACTGCGAGTCACTCCAATATAGCATTGGTCTGTGGGACATTTCTTTGGCACACGTCTCAAAGCGCAACAGTAGGACACTATTCACACTCAATAGTGGTAAGTTACTACGACGCCACATTTGCCCTGGGGCTGACCGACACATAAGTCTGCTATTCTCTAGCAATGGTCTAGAGCACAGCCACTACCAATCACTCACTCATTTCCATTGCAGCAAAGTCTTATTTTATCAAAGCTATTTTAACATTTCCAGTCACTCTGGGCTGCGAGCGACAGTTAAGAGAAATGTACGACAGTGAAGTGTCGACTTAAGAGGAGACATTTCATCTTTACTATAATAAATCTTAAAAGATTTGCTTTCTTGGCCAATATTTGCCTTATGATGTATTTCACATCATAACTGAAAATCAACTCCAAAACAGGACTGTGAACACTTGTGTAAGACTCTACTGTGGAAAATGTGTTGTTAAAATACTTTATATAATTTTGTACATACACAATGTACATTGTGCCACCATGGGAGCACCGACATGTGTCTGCAATGGTGACACATTTAGATCACCCCAGTGTGATGCCACTGCAAAGCATTAACATACACGGCAAAAAAACTTCATGGAGACCAGCTGATAACTTAAGAGGATGCATTTCATCTTTACTATAATAAATCTGAAAAGGTTTGCTTTCTAGGCCAATATGTGCCCTATGATGTACTTCACATGCGCCTGTATTTTATCGCGCTCTATTAGCGTGTACAAAAAGCATACTACTACTACCTCATAAGCTGTTGTGTTTATGCATTTCTGAATCCGATTACTTTTAAATTAGTCTGTGACGCCAACAGTTGATTACTGTTTTAGCATTTATTTTCCTTGTCCCGGCTCCGATCATCAGTCTCTCATGTTGACTTTCTGGAGCTCATTACAGCCTGGAACTCCACCCAGCTCTCCTCAGACCAGCCCCACATTCAGCTCTACCACCTCAGGTCTGTGCAGCTACAGATACAGACCTACAGAACTATAGACCTCTGCACTCTCTGAATGCACAATTACAAGGCCGGATGGTAGTGTTGTCTTTGTGCTTATCTTTTTGTTGACCTTTCTGCTGCTGTATTTCTTGGTATTAATCTGAGTTTTATTGTTCTCTATTAAAACCACATTAGGGAGTTCTCATTATGATGATGAGTTTACAATGAGCTTGCATTTCACAAATTACTGATATCAAGTACTAATTAGAAAAGACTGTGTGATGCTTTAGAGATACTTTAGTGTTAATGAGTATTATTTGATTATCCATTAATTATTTAAGCATACATTTAATTTCAATACAGACAGCAATCCTTCCTGTGAACAGCATTACAGCTTATACAGTCTGGTTTCAATGTTTGGTTAAAATCTTCCTCACAAACACTGTCCATAAATATACAGATCAAACAGCCAGCCCAGGATTTAACCAGCACTGACGCCAAAAATGTTCCACAGTATTGCAATAAACCCAAATGTGCATGGAAGTCAGTAAGTTACAGGTCTGTTGTATGGAGAAGTGATGTGTCCAAGGTATTGTTTAGCTGTAAAAAGCCTGTAATTTAATAAATGCATCATAGATCATTTAATGCCATACTGCATCCATACTACACAATAACATCCCCTCGGAGACGAACAGATGGAGACCTCACTACCAGAAAAATTACAGTGCAGCTCGGCTTTAAGAAATAGCAGCTGCCATCAGGTTCACAGATAGCGCGCTTTGCAGGCTTCCCTTTTCAAACTAACCGCAAAGTTCATGCACCAAATCGTGTGTGGATGGTTAAAGATGTAATGAAATGTCCTAAAGAAGAGGTACTGCTCAATATTGGAGAAAGTCATTTCCTGAAGCCTCCATTTTCTCTTGAAGTACATCAAAATTATGACGGAGTAGAAGGCAGTCGCTCACGCAGTTATCTAAATGCTAATCTTTAAGACGTTCTGTAACTTCAGAACCATTTGATCCAGGACCAGTACCTCATCACGGCTCTCGCGTTTCTCTATTGAAATCCCTCCTTTAGTCCATGTCCAACCGGAGTTTTTAACATAGACCTTGAGGGAATTGGTCTAACTCAAACCAGGTTTAACATATCCACCCATCACAAGTTTATATGATTGAAGTGAAGTTACAGAGAAGGGCGTGTTCCCATATCAAACTTATTATAATGTACAGCTGGAGGACACATGGATAAAGAAAACAAAGTAGTAAGTAGGTTATGCATTACTGTTCTATGCACTTACATACACATTGCCAGAAACGGCATTAAAATAACAGCTCCTATATCACATGGAAAATCTGAATAAACTAGTTTTAAGATTTACCTTAGACAACACAACATAATAATGAACATTAGTTAGAAAAATACAATATTTTAGTTACTTTTTGGGCTAGTCTTCATTAGCCCCTATGATGATTTAAGAATAGCTTGAAGAAATTTTAGCCAGCTGCTAACCATTTGCTGTGGGAAAAAAACCAATAAGCAGAAAAAAAAATAAAGTAGAATATATTGTTTCCTAAAATATAATATTGAAGAACAGTAATTATTGTGACAGGACAAGAAGGTTTTATTCCACCTCCAAGTTCATGTTGTTTTTAGGTCATTGGGCAAAGACTGAACCTTTTGGTGTAATTAGTGGTGAGTCTATCTGCCCCAGGTTAACTTGGGCTCCTACCTTTACCTCAACTAACCATTTAAAACCTCTAACGCTTCACATTAACACTCAAAACATAAAACATAGACATTATAGTAACAGCTTAACTAGAGATACGCTGTGTAAAAACAACCATTTTAGTGCAAAGTCGACAGTTTTGGTTGGACATGTTCAGATGTGAGGAGTTCCCCCAATAATAACTACAGTAACTGAACCCTTGAGTTTTGAGGCTCTGCAGACAGACCAGAGAAGGGCCAACTCAAACTCAACCAAGACCAGTCCAACTAAGTCCGGCTGTAAATCTGACACCAAAAGTCAACCTCTGTTCAGCACAAGGTTTGGGTAAAAAATGGATAGTCTGTGGTGGATGCTCTATGTTCTGAAATACAGGTCCTGTATTATGCACGATTTAGTCTTGTGAGCTTTAAGTCAGGTTATAATCCTCAAAAACATAAATGGAGTTGTTTTGTTTCCTTCACACACACATAAGTCTGAGTAGCCCTTTACTATTACTCAATCTACATCCCCAAAGCTCAAAATGAAGCTGTAGTTTTACTTTTTACCTTTCGTTCAGTAGAGTTTGGCAATCCCAGGACTGAAATTATCCAAATTATTCTACTGAAGGTTTAAAAACGCAGTCCTCTATTACCATGTGACATCAGTGTTAGAGAAGAGCTCATACACATGCAAGGTTTGTGTCAATGAAACAATACGTGTCCTTTGAAAGCAACAATCAGCAGCACGAAAACTGAGCAAAGGATCATGGTAGTTCCCTCTACATTTGAACATAGTGCAATGATGCAATAGCCCATGATAGCTGCTGTTGTTCCTGCAAAAAAGCTTAGTATTTTTATCATACCACACCCAGATAATTTGGTATATCTGGCTATATTTTTATAACAAAGGTGTCGCCCCTTTTTGCAAATTACCGCACTAAAAGCTTTGTTACATCACATAAAATAATGGCAGTAATTATTTTTCTGTACAGTGTATGAGGCCTGCTGTTCCCATTTCACACTGATCCCTAGTGTGCACAGTAATGCCCCCTTCTCGGTGCAGTGGTACTTACAAACCAGATTTTTGGAGACAGAAATTGAATTATACCATGACTATTAGGCTGTAATCCCCCAGCGATCTGCCTCCTCCTCTGAAAATGTGCTGAGAGAACATGAGGCCAGACTGGAGGGAGATGGGAGCTCGCCAACATCTACAACAGTGCAAATATACAGATCTGGAGATGAGGAGGACAGTGTCTGGATGGAAAGTGAGGTGGGGCTTATATGTAAAGGTGCAGTGCGGAACATTTCTGGTGGAGTGTAAGTTATCAGCGGGTTTCCATGAAGTTTTTTTGCCTCGCATGTTGATGCTTTGCAGTGACGTCATACGGGGAGGTGCTTTAAATGTGCCATCGCTGCGATTACATGTTGGTGCTCCCAGGGTGAAACAATGCACACATCTGTCAAAGCCATCAAAAAAGTTTGAAAAATGCCTGAAAACTCAAGAAAATATATTGTATTGTATTTAAACAAGTCATTTCAGGAGCCTGTGATCAGTGCAAGTGTTCATGGTCCTGTTTAGGAGTTTGATTTTCAACAAAAAAATGTGAGAGTGATTAACTGACAAACTGTTAGCCGATGCTAGCTGGCCTGTTGCACAGCAAAAATCAGCTCATCTATTGTAGTTCCAGCTAAATCGGTTCTTTCTGGTCAGATTGTGTTGAACAAGCTCAAATTAAAATCAAATTTGAGTAACAGAGCAGTGCTTACAGTTAGCACCCCACTCCCTGGGAATGTTGATGACATCAGCTGCAAAGTACCAACAGGGTTAAACTTATCCATCCATTTATTTATTGTTTATTTTAATAGGGACAGATACACAAACATAGTGCAGTATGCAGTAATCTAATGCAGGTATTTAGTATTTATTGCCAAGTCTGTTTCACAACACCATCTGTCTCCATGGAGACAAGTCACAAGTCGAATCTATGGAGAAGCAATCCTGTTTACAGTAAGAATGTATGTTTTGTAAGGTGTTTTTGAGCAATAACACTAGCTGTAATTAAATATATATATTAAATGATACTGTGAAAAAGTTAAGGCAAAGCAGTAACATCTTCAAGGGAACAAGTAGCACAAGTTTCAAGTTCCATAGTGCATCTTTAAGGTAAAGTGTTATTACCAATCTTATGGCTCATTTTTACAATTTTATAACGGTAAATAGTCATTTTATAGTCTGTAATTCGATATTACAATTATATTGTAATATCTTAGTAGTTTTCCCCTGTCTAATAACTTAAAATATCTATGACATATTTAGATTCTAGCGGTGGTCCCATATTTGCATCTATAGACATATAGAGTCATAACTAATTTGAACATATGTTTGGTCATGAATCTAAAGGGGCTTACTGTCGTCAATAAGGACTTTCACATAGAGTTAATTAACACACAGCCTCCATCTCCAGGCAACAGCACTGAGCCAATGGGACCAGTCTCTGAGGTCTGCTATAATGGACATAAGGCTTGCGTGCCTATATAAAGCAGAAGCAGACGCACACGCACATACGCACGCACATACACACACGCACACACACACACACACACACGTGCACGCACACACACACAGCTTGAGCTCTCTCAAGGTTTAAGCCATGTTGTTAGAATGCTGTTACCTCAAAACCATATCTGAAATTGTGTTTTGTTTTATTCACTCATCTGACTAATCCTTTAGTTTATCTCCAAAGCTCAAAATGCTTTGTTCCAATTTGTGATGTCTTGAATTTTTCAATTTAGCATCTACCTTTTCTTTTTAGTTCAGTGGATTGGCAATTACAGGTTTAATATCATCCAAATGTTTGTAGTGAATGTGTAGAAAGTTCAAAAACACAGTGGAGCACTTACCACAAGGCATCACAAGTATTTTCTATGTATAATCCATAAGTATTAGAATCATAAACGTTATTGAACAGGATATTACGTGATTGAATGTCATGTTATGATTGCATGCTATGAAGATGGATAATATACTAAAGTAAAGGCTATTTTCCACTACCCAAGCTATTTTTAAAACAATTATTTTCTATTAGTTAATGTTAATAATAACTCCACCCTTTCTATGACCATATTCACTGTCTGGTGAATCATAACACTTACTTCACACAAAAACAGTGCATCTGGAGAGGGACATGAGTATTTATTGCATGTTTTAAATTTGTTTGTAATAGCTCCAAAAATGTCTCAAACATGAGGCATGGACTGAGCCGGAAATTGAACATTTTAGACTAAAAACACAAAGATGACTTCAAGATGAAATCATTGGTTTCAACATCTGAGGTAAGTTGATTGAACAATGCATGTGGTTAAACAAAATTAGCTCTCATTTGGATCTAAATTTAATCAAATAAAAATAACTAACTCAAAAAGTAAGCACTGCTCCCGCACTGGGCATTTGGTAAGAATAACAACCACCCTATGACGCTCCTCTTTATAAATTGTTTCCTCAACACTTCTATCCGTAAAATCATGCTTTTGTAATATTTTCTTTGTTTTTCTTGGTTTCCTTGGTTTTGTTGTTCATCTGATAACACACTTGTAGATCTCACTTTAGGGCAGAAAATATAGTGCGAAAACAAAATGTGAAGAAGCGCCAAGTTTGTGAATTAAAAACACATGTTCAGCTTGGCCCAAGTATTACAGACTCCAAAAACATTCAATGAGGTGCCCGGAGTTGCTTTTATTTATGCATCCAACCCTGCCAAATTAGTCCCGAACACATGAATTATGTTGAAAGTACAGTATTATCTAAAAAATATAATCTTACGGAAGATTTTGAATTATTCATGTCACCCATTTACCCGAGCGGTGCAGAAAATGCATTTAATTTCCGAAAGTGCGAGGAGCGCTTGGTGAAATCTGTGGGACCCTGAATGAACTAATCCGGACAAGTTGAAAGCATGTTATTAAATAGTTTCTTAATTTACCGTTTAAGGGAAACAGCCACATCCACAATACTGAGAAGAGAAGGATAATGAAGGAGTGTAAACAGAGGGTAAAGGTGGGAGGAATGAGAGAGAAAGGGGAGTAGATAAAAAGGAGAGAGGGGTTGAGGGCATTGAGGGGAAAAAAGTGAGCGAGGGAAGAGGAGATCACGAGAAATGACAGAAGGAAAGAGAAGTGCAAGAGTGAGAGAGAGTGAGAGACAGTATGAATGAGAGGGTAGATAGAGAGAAGGAAAGGGTGCATAGGGAAAAAAGTGAGCAAGGGAGTAGGAGAGAAAGGGGGGCAGAGGGAGAAAGAAAGCGAAAGAGGAGAGGAGCAGATGGAAAGAGAGCGATAGATAGATATAGCAAGAGAGATAGAGAAAAGTAAGCAAGGGAGTAGGAGAGAGGGGGAGCTAGAGGTGAAGGAGGTGCAGAGGGTGATAAAAAGGGGAGAAACTGAGCAGATACAGAGAGAGAGGGAAAAGGGGAAAGAGGGGAAGAGGGAGAGAGAGGTGAGAGCATAGGGAGAGACAAAAATATAAAACTAAAAATATGAATGGGAGGATGAGAGAGAGAGGAGGCAGAGAGAAATGGCATAATGTATTTAAGTCAGTGCAATGCAGGATACAGGGAAACTACAAAATTACAAAATTATACACGCACGCTGATATCAAGTCCAATTTGCTTAACACGTTTATTTTGGATTATTATTTGGAGTCCAATTCTAAAACCATTATTTAACACTAAATATTATGTGGTTTCCCCAACAATCTCAGCAGGCAGCAGAAGGAGCTCAAGATAGGTGCACAGAGGTTCATATTTGTCTAAGAATCTAATTAGCTCTGTTGTAATCCCGTTTTAGCGTAGAGTGAAGAGAGATCAAGATATAAACTGACCAGGCAGACTGAACCACCACTCCAATTCACTCCATCTCCTCTGTCCATACGATCTATAGAGATACAACTTTATATGTATGCATTCTTTATCCTACACACTCTCATCATGAAGAGAACGATGTCTGCTCCTCTCCCTGTCTTTCACAATTCAATGGCATAGCTGTTAAATCAGGGTAAATTGGAGGGCTACATGAGCGTGCCACAGCTCCTCTTATATTTATTTAGGCCAATACAGTGAATCCTAATGGACGAGTGCATTCATGCCATCTATAAAAGCTCTCGTTTTCAAGGTTACAAAAATGAGCAGTTTATGTCAATATTATAACTGAAACAAGCTTTCTGACTGGTCAAGGACAGGACCAGTGACACCTACAGATATTTGAGACTTGTGGTTAATTTCCTGCTTTTCCTTGTTATTTCAGGCATTCTATAAAATACCTGACAATCAACTTTGCCTTTAACGTATATGTTTTGTGACTGCTTGTGATTAGGGATGTGCAATTATTATCATTTTAATAAAGATTCAACCTGTCAACTCCAAGATCACCTTTATTGGAGAAGGTGTGGACCTCTCCTCTAATAATATATTATGTTTCGTCATACAAGCCTATAGCTATTGATGATAGTAAAACGTTGCATGAAAAGTTCTATAGGAACAATGGCAAGCCCAAAGACTGACATAAACCAGAGTGTCAAATTAGAATCAGGCTTTGGCCTTACGATACAACATAAGCAGTGGATAATAATACCATATACCTGGTCTGCATATATAGCAGTGGTGTTACTTATTTGTGTTATTTAAGTAAAAGTGCAGATACCAGAACAAAAAAATACTCAAGTAAAAGTATCACAGAGATCAAATAAAGCTTAAAATGTCTTGATTTCATTGCATAAATATTTTTTCAGTTGTTTCTGCTGAACAAAACTCAGGTGAAACAACAGAATAAATATATATTTTTTCCCAGCGGTTTTTATTTATATATTTTTTGTTTGCTCTGATCATTGTTTCATTGTTTGATGTACGAACATGTTAAATAAAACCCTGTAGCAACTGATAATGTAATAATGGCCAATAATGTAATAAAATGTCTGAACCAATAACATAATAACCTGTTACCAATAATGTAGTAAGTTATTATATTATTGGTTAGTTATTACATTGTTGGCTTGTATGGAGAAATACTATGGAACATCTTTAAGTACAGATACCTACATTTTTTACTTAAGTACCGCAATTTACTACTTTGTTACATTCCACCACTGATATATAGTTATCACATGTTCACACATGAGACAATGGCATCCATCCATCTGCTTTTCTACACATATTTAAAGCTGTAGTGAGGCCCCATGCTGTGGTCTGTCAGATAGAGAATATAAAGGTGGCATTTCACATAAAGGACTGAGTGCGGCTGCTGTGGGCGTATACATAAAGTCTAATCTTACATTGATTTTTGAAAAGGTTATGTCAAAGTGTGTCACCCACTGAGATGTGGACACTTCTGGAGCTTTCTGTTCTTATTCTGGTCGGGCTCAAGTTTGATCTGTAGCGCTGGAATAAAATAGTAAGATGCTACTAGGAGACGGAGAGAAACTGATTCATTCCTTGACCTTTTTCCAAATGTAGGGGATGCTGAAAAACATACATTCTATACTTTTTAAATTGAAGTATAAATTCAAAAAGAACATGAATAGGGCAACATTTGACCTTTCATGAATAGTTTTAATACAGTCTTGATCTATAACTATTACTACTACTACTACATGAAAATAATAAAGTAACGTTACTGATATTTTATGTAATGAAAATGTAATTATATTGTAGGAACAAAACAGTATTTGCTTTTCAGCACTGAGTATTTACCTTAGTTCCAAAATCGAGTTTGAAATGTTAGTATTATGACATTGCAACGCAAAGAGAGACAACCACAACTTTCAGCCATAAAATGTGTGCGCATAAACTGCTAAAATATGTTACCATCATAAAAAGAAGATAACAGCCACACCAAATCAGAGCTCAGTGGGAGGGCACTGGAAAACCTGAAAGCTAAAAACCAGTTGTACTATGCCACTTTTTTGGTGAAGGGTGCACCACATGCATCTCTGAATGTAGAAAAAAAACATATATAATTGTAAATTTTACTGATCTTCAAAAGGCTTTCGAAACCACTGATCACCATATCTTAATAAATAAACGGGAAAACTATTCGAGGGTTGGCAAAAAAATAGTTACAGAGCTACTTGCGGGAAAGACGATAAGTGGTGCAGATTGATCAATGTAAATCAGGGTTTAGGGACATAACATGTGGGGTTCCTCAAGGTTCCATTTTGGGGCCTACATTATTCATATTAATGATATAGGTAAAATATCAGAGTTAATGAAATATGTACTTTTTGCTGATGATACTAATGTTTTATGCTCAGGGCATAATTTGAAGCTAAAAAATGGTTTGATAAAAATAAATTATCATTGAATTAAAAAAAAAACTAAACTGATGTTATTTGGAAATTGTAAAAGTCCCATACCAGTCCAAATAACCATTGCTAACACATGTATTGATAAAGTTGAACGAAATGTATTTTTGGGAGTTATAATAGATGAGAAATTGTCATGGAAACCTCATATAAGTTACTTGAGGACAAAAGTTGCTAAATGTGTGGGAGCAATGAAAAGATCAAGTCATTTACTAAATCAGAATGCACTGCAGTTACCGTATCATTCATTTGTTAAGTCTTATTTAAATTATTGTGTTGAAGTTTGGGGAAAACCAGATTGAAATGCTCATCATGGCTACATACTTACAGGAATTTTTAAAAATTATCAGCCAAAATTTAGAACCACTTTCAGGTGAATGTGCATCTCAGTGTGTGGAGTTAATCTGTGTATATCAGAAGAACTAAAACTGTGTAGGTTCAAACTGTTCAAAAAATGGTTTAAAAAAGAAACAATGAGACAATACCTGGATGAGAGACAGTGATGCCCTCAGCACAGGTGGTGTAGGGTCAGGGAGTGCTGGGCCAGTGTTGTGTTTGATGAATGTGTGAATGTTTGTTTTGTCTCGTTATGTATAATTTTCTAGTTGAAGTGTTGATCTGTGAAGTGTGGGAGGGGATTGGAAATGTACAACTTTTGCTTCATCCCCTTTTAAAGCCATGCATGTTGTATCTGAGACTGTATTGTTATGTTTTTATGTGAATTGTATGTGCAGGTTTGAAATAACTAACTAAATTTGCCAGGATTGTTCACATTCAACCTATAACCATGGAAACAAGCTGGTGATGCCAATGAAATATGCAACCATTTGTCTAATAAAACACAAAACATAACCAAGATTGGTAAATTTAATACCAAACTTGGATACATTCAGGCAAATCATAACAATTTCCATGACAAGCCGGTTGTAGACCCCATACCAGAAAAAGTCCACAATGTCTCTTTATGCACAGTGTAAAACTGTTTCAGCGGAGGTTAACACAGGAGAAATATTACCGAAGACATCTCAAATTGATTTAGAAGCCAATTAACAGCCTTCACAGCCAACCAAAGTGCAAACTCCAACTTTATATCAAACATATGTTGACATCTTGTGGATCGTTAAGAGTTTAAATCAGAAGGCTCCTCTGCATACAGACTGTAACCACACACTTTTTTCATAGCTGTAAATGTCTTAATAAAATAAGATGGATATACAAGCACATTCCTGGTTTAAATATAGTGTGAATGTGGAGTAAGTAAGTCATCTCTGCCTTTGTATTTGTGTAAAAGATGCAAAAGATGAAGATGCAATTTTGATGTGATCCCACAGTGTTCTACTTCTCATTGCCATTGTGGGAACATGCTATTAAATTATCACATACAGACCACATTTTGCTAACATTTGTCCGACTACATTAAATCCTCATTAGCTTGTATGTGCTTTGCCTTCATTGTTTTTGTCCACTTTCTATTTCTGGTTAGTGTATTGTGGTTTGGGCACGTTGGGTCTCACTTCATTCAAACCACACCAGGCTTAAGAGCAGCAAGCAAGACTGTTGTTGATTGTTGTTTTTAGAGGACAGAGCTGTGCCCAGAGGAAAGGAGGCTGTCCAAATTGATCATTACTCTGAGCACTGTAGCAGCCTTTTATGAACGGCTGTGAAGTAATAAAAGGTAATAGGATTTTAACCAAGTGGAGATAAGATTTACCTTGTGGCTGGGCATTTAGCAGAGCAGGGTCGAGAGCAGGCATCGTTCTGGGTGTAGGCACTGGTTTTGGAGGCTCTGTTAAATGAAATAGATGAGTATTGCAACTGCTTTTGTTAACTTGATTCATGTACTGAAGACGGCAATCAGTACTCAAACTGACAGCTCGTTATGAGAAAAGGTCTTATTTTTAATTAACTTATGGATGATTACAACAGATGGTTTCCAGATTGAAATGGTTTGGAAATTTACACAGAAGTCAAAGAGAAGAAAATATAATATGCAGAAAGATGGCAATGGTGAATAGTCTGACCCCTCCTTGTCTCCACAGAGTCTGCTGTATATAATGTAATGTGGTCTGTGAGCCGGGTTGACTCTCCACAGATCTGACTTGTAACTTGGTCTGGTTTGGTCTCCATGAAGATAGAAGGGTTTAATACCATACTGTGAAACATACCATATCTCGAAGAAGAAAAGCAGGACCCTCCACCAGAAACTGTATATCATGTCCATCACAATACAACCCAGCCCTATGAATGATTGCTTCTTTTATGTACAGTATTCTTGTCCATGTATCTATGGCCAAACATTTTATGGTTTTTACCCTAATTTAACCCCAACCCAGACTTGACTTAGCCAGACTCCTTAGCCTCCTTCTCACTATTGCCTGTAGCATTATATAAACATCTTCCATGCCTTTAAATAATATGGTATGACAGCATTAGAATAGGTAAAGTCTTTGGAGTTTGAACTCATCGCGCTAAGCCTCTGGTGGACTTTCTAAACATTTGTTGGAGGTTTTACAGCCAGACCGCCACACACAATGCACTGTTAGTTTTAGAGCATCAGACAATCCTATGGGGACAGCCTAGTGCCAGAGATGGAGAGAGCGTCACGTACTAAAGAGTTATCAGGGGAAATTAAGGATGGGATTACAACAGGCAGATAAAAGGGACAGACCGCTTAATAGAAAGATATAATGACTCTTCAGATCTGTATTATTGTCCTAGTGTTATACTCAACAAAAGAAGAGATAAGAGAAGTTGTGTTCAGACCTGGTCCTGAAATGAATGTTAAGTAGTAATTGGGTTCAATGACAGTTTTAGTAATTGTTCTTTTTTAAAGGTTGTTTAAGGTGCGCACTAATCTCCATGGTGATTTTATTTCTCTGCTTAGAATGTTCCACATTTTGGCATTTAATGTATCCAACATCAGGAAAAGTTACTGGTCAAATCTGTGGAGAAACAACCCCTGCACACGGTAGTAATTAACGTTTGTTTTTTTATGTTTTTTTTATCAATAAAAATATATTTTATTTACCAAATGTGAGTTGGAAAGGTGCAGTGCCAAACTGTGTAACATTCCTAGGAAAGCCAGAAAACTTCCCCAGAAAAGTTCCATAAACCACTTTCATGTTTTCCTATCATTATTAATCAAACATGGAGGTATATAAAAGCTACAAAGCAGAGGTGGGTTTTTTTTAGGAAACCATTCAAAAAGCTACCTCTTAAAATATATTGTCAATTTACATTACATGCAACTGCTGAAAGACCTGAGAGAGGATTCAGAGCGAAGTCCTGGTTTCATCTCCAGAGTACTTGTATATATATAGTACCTGAGGGTGGGGGCAGCTCAGCAGGAGTGTTGGCTGGTGCATGTGCTCCTGGTGGGACATGGATATTGTTGTAGTTAATGCTGGGGGGTCCAGAGGGGGGACCGGAGGGAGGGCC